>APFE031498813.1:112006-135674 GCA_000404065.3 Pinus taeda
GGAGGTCTTTTCATTTGTATCATCCAAGAATTGTTCATTTATGTAATGTAAAGGAGGTTGCCCCCTCGAAGAGGCTGAATTCTAAGGCATTGATCTATCTTTTCTTGAGCTGGTTCATAACAGAGATGCTCTCTGATACAATTCATAAATACCCCACATGTGATAAGGAGATGTATTCCACCATGAAAGCTTGCTGACAATGGAAACATTATATTTTGGGGAAGGAAACAATCATCCATACATATCACCGACCTCTCAAGTTTATGTAGACACAAGGAAATTTGCATAAAGATCGTCATCATAAATGGTCTACATATCTGCAACAATTCCATTTGAACATTAAGTACAAGAAGGGCAACGCCAATAATGTTGTAGATTGCCTCAATCAACCACTGGATGTGGCACTGACCACTATTCTCAACTCTTGTGGGCACAAGACTTCTGGAGAGTCCTAGTTTTACAAAAATTATCTAAATATTTCCACCACATAACAAATGTTGACGGATGGAAAGCAAGTTCTAGACTTCCACCTTTGAGATGCATTGTTGGGCCACCTAAGACACCTTTGTGTTCCTTCAAGTGAGCCTACCAAGATGATTTGGGAGGTACAATACAGTCGCATTGAAGAACACTTTGGTGTAGAGAAGACAGTTGCAATATTGCAAATGAGTGCTAAGTGGACTATTCAAAAATCATGAGAAATTAGTCAGTTACGACTACCTCTCATGGAAATTGTCATAGATGAATGACTTAACACATTTGAATCCCAAAAAATGGTATCTAATATAATGCACTACGAAAACCCCCAATACTTAATTCGAAAGAGTGAAGGGAAATCTGCTTGAATGGTTCATGAGGCACAATACTTGCTAAGGTTTTGCAAATGGGGTAGCAAGCTAAGTGGGATTGATTGTGGGGAAAACTCCATAGTTAAGCGTGCTTGAGCCAGAGGATATCTGGGATGGGTGACATTCTAGGAAGCGCTGGTTACTGGGTGCAAGCCCCGGAAGTGATGATTGATGATATGTGATTTATTTCACTAGTTTCAATCCCACTTCTTCACCTTTGTGAGCATCACCCGATGCAATGAGTGCTAAGTGGACTATTCAAAAATCATGAGAAATTAGTCAGTTACAACTACCTCTCATAGAAATGGTTATAGATGAACGACTTACTTAACGCAGTTGAATCCCAAAAAGTGATATCTAATATAATGCACTGCGAAAACCCCCAATACTTAATTCAAAAGAGTGATGGGAACTCTACTTGAATGGTTCATGAGGCACAACACTTGCTAAGGTTTTGCAAATGGGGTAGCAATCTAAGTGGGCTTGATTGTGGGCAAAACTCCACAGTTAAGCGCACTTGAGCCAGAGGCGATCTAGGATGGGTGACCTCCCGAGACGTCTTGGTTACCGGGTAGTCCCGGAAGTGATGATTGCTAGTTTCAATCCCACTTCTTCACCCCTGTGAGCATCACCCGATGCAATGAGTGCTAAGTGGACTATTCAAAAATCATGAGAAATTGGTTAGTTACGACTACCTCTCATGGAAATGGTTATAGATGAATGACTTACTTAACACAGTTGAATCCCAAAAAATGATATCTAAAATTATTTGTATTGGCCAAAACTTCGACAGTATGTTGGTAAATATATCAAATCTTGCATTGTTTTAACCATCGCAAAGTCAACCGTTAAGAAGCATTACTTGTACACTTCTATGCATAATCCTAGTCAGCCTTGGAAATCCATCTCCATGGACTGTATGTGTTGCCTTCCTTCTACTAAGAATGGCACGAATGTGTATTTATGGTTGTCGATAGATTTTCTACGATGGCCATATTGGCGGCCTGCAGGAAGAGTAACACAACAAAAGAAACTACCAAACTCTTTTTGGAATGAATGTGGGTACATTTCAGGATCCCATAAACAATTATATCATATCGGGATAACGAGTTCCTAAGTGCCTTCTGGTGGAGCCTATGGTCATTGTTGGACACCAAGCTCACCTAATTGGCTGCATTCCACCCCCAAATTGATGGCTTGACAAAGGTCATCACTAGGATGATAATGCACATACTATGCGTATAAAACTCTAAGCATCCGCGAACATGGGATGAGATTCTTCCCTACGTGCAACACAACTATAACATAGCTCTCCATGGATCGAATGGCCACAACCCCTTTCAAGTGGGCCTGGTATTTCAACCATTATGTCCCATTGATGTTGCAATGCCTCTTGCAACTACACAGGAAGAATCTACACATGTTCAGTATGAAGCTAGTAAAGCCACCATGTTTAGTATGAAGCTAGCACATCCACCAGTAGGTTTATGACACCTTGGATAAAGTCAATACCAGGTATGAACAACAACATGATCAACATCGGGTGCCACATAAGTTTTAAGTGAGTGACAAAGTATAGTTGCATTTACAAAAGGAATACATTGTCAGAGCCCATCAAAAGCTTCAACCACTCTGATACGAGCCTTACACCATCACCAAGGTTGTGGGAGACATCGCTTTCGAGCTCAGTATCCCCCCATTCCTTGTCTTCCACCTGGTATTCAATGTGGAATTCCTTCAACCATGTTTTCCACCATTGTTGGACACATCAGACATTGTTGATCCACTGACAGTAATAGAGCTCAACCCAGAATACATTGAACATGCCACAATTGATCGAACCATGGACATACAAATTAAGAACACTCGCCAATAGTGGATCCAGCTATATCAGGTTATCAAATCTGTCCAGCTCTTGCACCAAGGAAAGTGGCTCATCAGGGACCAAGTTCAGCAGAAATTTCCCCATCTTCATGGAGGCACTCAACACAATGGGAACCATTGCTTCCTAATGAGGGAGGATTGATCCAGGTGGATATTGGTAGCCACCCACCTATTCCACTTGGACCCCCAACACTATTTCTCTTCAATTTCCTATTTTTCAACACAGTTTCTATTAGAACAATTTTTTTTCTTGGTAGTTTTTCATGCCCTGAACTTTTGGAGTCGTTTGAGGCCTTAAGCGACATTTTTTTGGGGGAATAGGGTACGTAGTGGTGGACAATCCATCATTTGCAATCAAATTTTTTTTTCCTCAGATATATCTTTCTAACTAGGTATCGTGCATGCCAAACAAAGATCGTATGCCAAAGTTATGACCCCGGGAAGTTGATGTTCCAACTAACCCGACTGGGACCCACAAGCTTTTGGTGCTTCATCTCCTAGGGTCAAGTTTTTTGGATATTTAGGGGTTTCCATTATTTCTTGGTGATAAAAAGGCTTATGAGCCTCCTTATAACATAGTTCAGAAGGCATGTAGCCATCACCTCTTCTCGGAGATAAGCTACCATGGCCTGAGCTAGTTTGTTTCCATTCTGATGTAAACAATTTTCAACATTCGTTATTAATTAATTGAAGTCAACGTTCATAGTATCTATGTGTTTCTATTTAAATATGTATTTCATTTGTTCCTTATAAATTTGGATCAGTGATACCAAAGTGGTTTGCTCTTTCTCTATTTTTTTGTGCATGTCCCCAACGAAGCCAGGGTATAAGGAGTTGGGACTTGAACTAGTTGTGCCCTTTTAAGGCCAGCCTCACCAACCCCAATGGCCTCCCATGGAAGAAGAGAATAAAGATGAGGGAGAAGGAGATCCTTTCAAACTATTGCTCAAATAAACTCTTGAGCGACCAAGGAACGAGATGATGGATAATTTTTCCTAGATCCTTCAATGGATACTAGTGGGCAAAGCATCCTCATCTAACAGTCACTTTGAAGGCACCACCCCCTTTAAGGTACAAGTTAACTTTGACACTCCTATATTTGAAGGTCAGATGGACGTAGATGTTATAGATAGATAGTTAAATCCGATGGAAAGATATTTCTCAATCCATAGTTTTTACGATAAGGAACTGATTACTTTTACACTCCTCATGAATGCCCCCATGTCAAGGACTAGTGGAAAACTCATTGTGAGAAAAAGGGCGTGGAGGCACCCTCACTATTTTTAGTCACACCCTCTTGGGGTTCTTTCTGAGACGTCATCAAGGAACTATAATACCTTGTTGGAAGCTATGATGACAAGTATATAAAATGGACCACTCTACTGCAGGAAATGGCATAAGAGGTGTCAGAGTTCACAAATATTTTTCATACCTTATGCACAAATTCGGGTATCAAGGACTTTGAGCAACATCTGGTACTTGAGTATTATGGTTGTCTGCACAAATAAATCCAAGCATAAATGGAATTATTGGGCATCTCCTCACTTGGTGCAATGTACTAATATGTTGTTAAGAGCGAGCATAAATTTAAACAAAAGAAACGGGACTTTGGATCTGTGAATCCAAAGTAAGGCAAAAGCACCTCCAAACTGCAGAACAAAGGACTAATCCAAGGAGGAACGGCCCAGGACAACCCATCGAATCCACAATTAAAGAAAAGCAACAGGAAGATGAAGAAAGACATCGAAAATTGGTGTGAGTTCCATACGAGCCTCACACACAACACAAATGAGTGTCGCACAAAGAAGTCACTAGTGGCCCAGCTAAAAGCTTCAAAGTCATATGTGTGTTCTGACTTAGAGCCAAAACCTGAAAAGGGGAAACAGATCATAGATGCAGAACCCAGTGCCACTGTTGCCACCACCAAGGTTGAGATGATTGAGCCCAAAGATCCAAAGGAGGGTGAGTGTCTCTTCCACTCAAAATGTGGGTGAAAGGTTTGTCGTTGTAGTTCATAGTCAATAACAGAAGTCAAAAGAACCTCATATTAGTCGAGGTCATGAAGTGGTTGGGCCTACTGACAACACCACACCTGTAACCATACACCATCGGGTGGCTCCACCAAGGGAGAGATCTTTGTGTCAGCCAGTAGTGTTGCCTTCCCTACAATATCAAGACTTTCACGATGAGGTATTGTGTGATGTTGTTGCCCTTGAAGTTTGTGATGTTTTATTAGGTCAACCATACTTGTGGAAGCGTCATGTTGTGTATGAGTCTAGGCCTCACACTGTTATTATTACTTTGGACAGTAAGCTATACAGGATACCGGAGGTAGCCCCACCTACTGTCATTTCTTTGATCTCTTCTAAGTAACTCAATAAGATATTTTCCCAAACCAGGAAATTTGTTTATCTATGTAGGTATTGGTGTCCTTTTTATAGTATTTGTTGTTGATTTATTCTTCATTAGAGTTTATTTTCTTGATCCTTTCTGTTTTTTTTTTTATGTATTTTATCATCCTATTAGTTCTTAACTCCTTTTAGTATTTTTGTTATTTGTTTAATGAACCTCGACACCATATTTTATTGATGACCCTGTTTTATTTATTGATTACTTTTCTTTGATATATATATAATATATATATATATATACTATATATATATATATATATATATATATAGTATATATTATATATATATATATATATATATAATCTTCTGATAATTGTTATGGATCACAAAAGCCTCAATAAAACTAGTAATATTTGGGTTTAATAAATTAATTTAATATTAGTTTCAAAACTCCCATTAATTACTAGTCACCTTTAATATTTTTAATAAATTAATAAACTAATAAGATCACGATTTAAATATTATTTTTTTCAAAAAACTAGCCGTTTAATACAGTCGTTACTTAATAATATTTGTTTTTAATATATTAATAAATTAATATCATAATTTAAATATTATTGCTCAAATATAGAATTATGTCTCTACATTGCTCTCTATTTAAGCCTTTGCCATAGTTCGCCTCTTCATCTAGTCATGATGATGAATCACACTTGTTGGTTCGAAATGCGTTGGCCAAAAATTTCTCTTATGTGATTTCCACTGAAAGGATTTGAATAATTCATTATGGATCACAGAACCCTAAATATAGAAAATCTATAATCTACACAACTTAGAAAATTGAAGACTAATTTCATTTTCTTTTAAAATACAATTTATATAATGACATTAAATGTGCTCATAATACTTACAATTAAAATTTATCTTATAAAATAATAAATTAAAATAATTAAACTTAAATATTAAATTTTAACGTGAATTTAAACTCACATTTGAATAGAAGTTTAAATAAATAACTTATAATTGTAAATTCAATGTTTTTAAGACATTAAATGACATCATCACTATCATTATCAATAATTTTTTAATATGTATTATATATTTGAATTCAAGCTTCTGTGATCCGTATCATATTGTATAAGAATTTTTCGGAAGAAATCACATTGAAGATTTTGGTCGACGCGTTTCGAACCAGCAAGTGTGGTTCATCTCTCGGTAGTTCAAAAAGCATCAACCAAAATCTTCAATGTGATTTCTTCCAAATTTTTTTAATAAAATATGTATTAAATAAATTAAATAGAATAAAATAATTAAAATATTATTAAGCCAAGAGGCTCATTGTACAACCAATATGATGTGTAACCCTGTTTGTCATCAAGTTGATTTTTTTCACGTGGCCCAAAATAAAATTTAAAAAAATCTAAAAATAAAAAAATTAAACAACTATACAAGATCTAAAAATAAATAAATTAAATAACTATACAAAACATTTAAATAATGTCCGCTCATAAAAAAAATTGCAGGTGAAGAAATTTGATCCTTCTCTGCTCATGTTCAAGTTAGATCCGTATGATGGATCTATGCTAGTAATAATAAAATAAATTATGCTAAGGCAAATATTTTTCTAAGAGATTTGGGATTTCGACAATTATAGTGTTAGAAATTTTAGGAGGAGAATTGTGTAATGGATTTATAATCGGTGCAATGTTTCGGATGGTTGCTCCATCCATCATCAAGACCACACAAGAGAACTTCACGAGTGAACCAGGGCTTGAAGACCTTTATATAGGAGAAATATGTAGGAGAAAAGAAATATTAGTCGTTAGGGAATGGGTCAAAGTTAAATAAAATGAACCAAAAATAATAATTGAATTTAAATAATTCATATAAGAAATGAACCATTGTTGGAAAATTGAGATATAAAATTAATAAATAATTACTTAAGAATTGAAATATTGAGAATGGGTGAAAACATATAAGAGTAAGAAATTAAAAATTAGAGATAATTAATAATGTAGTCAACCTATTAGTTAAATATTAGAAAAATTCAAATTCAAATTAAATTTTCAAAAATTAAGAATTAAGAATTAGAAATTATTTGAAAACCAATAATTAGTAAAAAAATATAATAATGCAGTAAAATAAAAGATTAGGCAAAAATTCAAAATAAATAATTTTGAATTTATTTATGATTATAGAATTTGAAAAATTAACTGAAAAGGAAAAAGTTATTAGATATTTGAATTTGGAATGAAATAAATATTTAATTAAACTAAAAACTAAAATAATGATAAAACAAGATTTTAAATTTTTATTTTAAAATAAAGACTTCTAGTCAAGTTGACCAAATGAGAGAAAATTGAAAAGATTCAACAATCCATAGGGTCTAAAAGAATAAAGATAATAGGAGGTTGGAGTTCAAATTATTAGAGGGCAAGACGGTGGATGACAAGCTTCCATGATTAGCCAAGTCTATAGTCATAATCTCTATTAAAATTATTAGGGTTCTTCTCAATTTCTAGGGCCTCTCGGATAACCCTAGAGTTAGAATAAGGAACCGAAGCTAGGGATTTTGAATGATACTGAATAAGATGTTTGGACTTAAACGAGTGTTCAACGATGACTAGTTTTTATAGACAATTGTGGTTTGTATCAACGATGTGCTTTTTTAGCCTAGCTTTGAAAGGGCGTCCACTTTGGCTAATATAGGACTTCCGACATGAACATGGAATTTCATAAACCCCCGATCCTTGCATCGGGTATGATTTGTCCTTGGCTGACCAAAATAATTGCTTGAGGGTTTTATGGGGTTTGAAAACGGTTTTAATGTTCTTTTTGGCCAAGATCTTTGCTATAAGATTTGTGGTCCCTTTAATGTAAGGGAGTGTGACTTGGCCACAAGATGGAGAGGGATCAATATTAGAGGATCTAGGGCGGGAAACAACTTGAAAGGCTTTTTTGATTTGAGCGATGGAGTAACCATTGGATTTGAAGGCTTGGACCAAATGAGATTTTTCAGTTGAAAGGAATTGGGAGGCATATATTTTTAGAGCCCTAGAAATGAGGGTTTTAAGAACACCCGACTTTTGGGCAGGGTGGTGATGTGAAAGGGCGTGAAGATAACAGTTAGTGTGAGTCATTTTCCTATAAACCTAATGGGATATAGATCCATTTGGGAGACGGGTAACAAGAACATCCAAGAAAGGTAGGGATTTATTTCATTCAATTTCCATCGTGAATTGAATATAAGGATAAATATGATTGAGATGAGAATGAAAAACATCGAGAATGGGTCAACTGTGTTGCTCGATGACAAACGTGTGGTCAACAAATCAGAACCAACACTTCGGTTTGAGATGCCAAGAGTTTAGGGCACTAACTTCAAAGTGTTCCATAAAGGTATTAGCAACTACCAGAGAAAGAGGGAAGCCTTATATTAAATTAGGTGTTTATGAAATTTCCTGTTCATGTGGGAAGTCCTATATTGGCCAACTGGATGCCCTTTTAAAGCTAGGTTAAAAGAGCACATTGCTGATACAAACCACAACCATCTATCAAAATCAACGATCGTTGAACACTCTTTTAAGTCCAAACATTTGATTTAGTTTGATCATTCAAAATCCTAGCTTCGGTTCCTTATTATAGCTCTAGGGTTATCCGAGAGGCCCTAGAAATCAAGAAGAACCCTAATAATTTTAATAGAGAGGATGACTATAGACTTAGCCAATCATGGAAGCCTGTCATCCACCATCTTGCCCTCTAATCATTTGAACTCCTACCTCCTATTATCTTCATTCTTTTAGACCCTGTTGGTTGTTGAATCAGTCATATTTATATACTACTTTTCAATTTTCTCTCTTTTGGTCTACTTGACTAGAAATCTTTATTTTAAAATAAAAATCTAAAATCTTGTTTTATCACTATTTTAGTTTAATTAAATATTTATTTCATTCCTAATTCAAATATCTAATAACTTTTTCCTTTTATATTATTTTTTAAAATTCTATAATCATAATTAATTCAAAATTATATATTTTAATAATTACCTAATTTTTTATTTGATTGCATTATTATATTTTTTTACTAACTATTGTTTTTAAATAACTCCTAATTTTTAATTTTAATTTTTGAAAATTTAATTTGAATTTGAATTTTTTCTAAATCTTTAACTAATAGTGGTTGTTTCACTATATTATTAATTATTTCTAATTTTTAATTTCTTACTCTTATACTTTTCACCCATTCTCAATATTTTCAATTCTGAAGTAATTATTTATTAATTTATATATAAATTTCAGGAATTGTTTATTTTTATATTAAATTATTTAATCCCTTAATAGAAATGGTTAAAATTCAATTATTATTTTCGATTCAATTTATTGAACTTTGATTCATTCCATAATAGCTAGTATTTCCTTTCTCCTGTATAAAAGCTTTCAACTTTCCTTAATGGAGTAACCGTCCTAAATGTTGGACGAATTATAAATCCATGATACTGTTCTCTTCCTGAAATTTCTAACAATTTTTTTCTTTTAATTATGGACCATAACCTCAAAAATATTAACTAAACCAATTAAACTAACCCTTAAAACTTATCTTAAAATATCTAATTTTACTTTCCAACCACACAACTAAACTAAAATAGTAAAACTATTTGATAAATAATATTTAAGTTACCTGTCCATTACGTCTTTATTTTTATTTCAGCATAATATAATAAATTGAAAATGAGTTGAAAACGAGAGAATTATGCTTTTTTATTTTGTTTTTTCTATGATCTTTCTCTACCCAAATTTCTAACATATATACTTTGTATATATCCTTCTATATGTATCCTTTTACGTCTCCCATGCTTTTTGCGTGCGCTTCGTAAAGCCAAATTTCAATACCTATTATAATAATAATAATATATTATTATTATTATAATATTATGCCAATATTATATATACTTTGTATATATTATTTTCTATTCGTTAAAGTATCCCAGGTTAACCAGAAGGGCAGTAACCGCCACATTAAAAAAAACAGGGACGTCACATGCAAGCCGAGCCTACCGGGAGAAAATTATTGGAATTGATTATTATTTCAAAACTGACGTGGCACAAGAAGCGGCCTTGTTGAGAAAAAAACTTTTGTAAGGTGGGAGGCCAGCATGCGGTTTAGGACAACGTGAGACTTGAGAATCCAGCGTCTGATCCTTATCAAGATCTTGGACTTTCAAAGGTTAAAAAAGAAATACAAACCAGCCTTCTAGAATCACAACTTTACCCATAAGGGCTTAGCTGGAAGATACCCCTCTTTGTCTTAGCTGTAAGATACCTTTAGTTTACCCAATAAGGACTTACATCTAAGATTACCTGCTTTCCGGCACAGTGGACGAGAGCTACATCATTGTCAAAGTTGACAAAATTTTATTAAAATATCGAAAGTTAGCGTACAAATGTTTAAATTTTAATCAAATGTTTAAGTTTTAATCGACTATTTAATAAAAGATCGTCACCAATAATTTAAGAGTTCTTTCGAAAAATAGAATTAAAGTGATTTTTTATCATCGGATTCTATGCCATCTTTATAGGAAAAGTTGCATCTTTAAATTTTGACAGAGAAATGTGACCAAACATTTTTGTTTTTCACCGTGACTCATCTTTTTAGTTTAGAGCAAGAGACGTGACTGGATTTTGGACATTCAGTTGAGCAAGCACCAAATTTCACATTTTGGACCTATTTAATGTTAATACAGGTACGGTCCGTTGAATACATTCAAAATACGCTACATATGCAACAAGCATACGCATACGGTGTATCGCTGCGTCACAGCCGGAGGAACGAGTATGAGACTCCGGAAAAGAACTATTCGGAGCTTAAAGATGCGTATTTTTCACTGCAAATGGACGAATGTGCTACTGGATCGGCCACAGAGAAGGCTGTATAAGTAGTTGATGCATTTTTCCCTCAAGAAATCGGTCAGGTATTCAATCTTTTTACGGCGTTGCCCCTTGAAAATGAATGTTCCACTAGAGGAGCACAAAATATTGTAAATGTGAGAAATTTAGGAGGGATTTCTGGTCAAATGTGTGCAAGATTTTCCTGCGTTGAATATCCACGTCAAACGCGTTCTATTTAATTTCATTTAATTGCCGGAAGGTAGTTGATAGAATATTTATTTCATCTGGCGGAATTCATCAGTAATTCTTACCCAGAGATCTCTGGCGACAGTAGAAAGGAGTGAAAAATTGAGCATTTACACAAGTTTGATGCACAGAAGTAAAGTCTGTCCTGTTTTTATCATCTTCTACACCAAAGAGAAGGGTAGATTTGAAATTTTGTCCACAGCGGCTACAATTTGACCGCACTAATTGTGTCCACGTGGAGGGACGGTTGGCGCAACTGTATCCATTGATGCTGCCATTACATAAAATGTTTTTACGGACATAATTATCTGAAGTCATTAATATATGTGTTGCATAATATCTTTATCAGTGTTCAGCCATATTTCGGTAGCTAGCGAAGAAAAGAAAGTGAAAAGCTCCCATCCCATGCCTCCAAGTGTGACATTCAAGTTTTGTGCAGTAGCCGGTGGACTGTATTGATGCCGCATATCCTTTTTCTATGTTCTTTAAGGCACTAGATTAAGCTGTTATGATTTTTCGAATCACGGGTGGTGCCGATCTGATCAAACTACTTGTTGAAAAAGAAGAGCTTTTTCTGGTTCTTCAACCACTCATGGAAAGCTGGTGTTTCGCGCTGGAAAAAAACTCTTCTGTATTTTGCATCGACGCATGCCATTCAATGCAGTATTTTTGTTGTACCGGTGGAAATGAATGAAAACTTTCACCATCACTTGGACTGCCTCATAAAATAATTCCCCGAAGCGTTCATGGTTTAATATTTATTTTTTTGTAGTACAATTGGAAGTGGTGTTTGCTGGGAAGGCTTGCTAGATTCTCAGATTTGAGTTTCTTCAGTGAAGAATCATGGGAAATCAACTAAGTTGCATCCCCAAGAAGCGAGAAAAACATGTTAAAACGGGAAATAAGGTCAGGGTTATGTCAAAGAGGAAAATGGGATTGGAAGAAGAGCTCTTGCATCAGCAGGCTTTAGCCATGGCTCTGTATCAACAACAGATGACACAGGTGAGATCGATCTCGCAGCGTTTTCCAGCCCCTAGTTCCAAGCAAGGCCTTCCTAGAAGTTCAAGCGCGCGCCCTAGAAGTCATTCAGATCTTCTTGTGCCTTCAGACCAGCTGTTGAACAAAAAACAGGTTTGACATATCTGCTAACACTTTTTTATTTTATTTTATCATGGATTGCTTTAGGCCTCTGCTGGTCATCGTGTTAATTCATAAGAAGAGGGATTTCCCTTTCTTGTTCTTGCTTTTTGACTTCCAGGGTTCTCATTCTCTTGTAACTACAGCCGTAATTGGTTCTAGTCAGTACTTATATTAAGGTGTCCGCCTATTACTCCCGGATATCCTGGATTTAACATGTATGCATCCGAAATACTAGTAATACAGAGGATTCATAAGCTTAAAATGATTGGCATCATTATATAAATGTCGTAGAAATAGTAGAATTATGACAGGATGCTAAGGAACTCCCAGCTATTATACAAGGTTGAAACTGCTTGTGGCATACCTGCCCGGATTCCTTGGTCAGTGGGTACCCACTTCACCAAAATTATATCAAACTGTAAAACCAATTTTAACTCTACCCAGAGCTTCTAACAACTCATAAATCGGATTTATGCAAATGTAAATGTGGAATAGAGAGCGTACACATTATATTTATATCAGCAGCAGTTAGTCTGGAATTTTATGCATAGCAATAAGGGTATAGAGCCCTTGTATGTGAGAGAGGGTAGGTGTTTGACCTCCCGATGTTGGTTTCCCTATGCTAACAAAAGGAAATAACACACTTCCCAGAAACCACATTTGTTTAAGTCGACGCTAATAGGATGCTTTATCCTTCTTCATTTCATAGACATTTCAGGTGGATTTTCCCATACAATTTCGGATTCAAGCACAGTATTTATAACATACAAACATTAACAACATAATACAAATGATCGCAAAACAATTATCTTTTATCAAATCTGTGCGTGTGGAACTGACTGCTTATGAGCTCTTTTCCTTTCAGCCTTAGGTATGCATTCTGGATACCAGCACTGAGCTGGCGAGACCACCTCTGTGCTGGGAGATTAGGCAAATGTCTGCATACAGGTAATCTCAATCAGACACAGCCCGAAAACAGTGCTGCGTGATCTGAGCTGGGCAATAGCAGTTGTCATTGAATTCTAACGCTGGCTAAACTTGTGCAGGTTGATGTAGCACTATCTACCAGTAATCACTCAAAGTACAAGACTCACCCCATGCCAACACTCGCACTAGCCTGATGATTCCACCATCAAAACTCTCACTGCACCCCATGCGACACTTACACTAGCCAGATGATTCCACCATTGGAACTGTCACTACTCAAAGCAAACCTTCTTAGCTGGGCTACAATTCTGATACAAAGATTCTAGCCAATCTACAAATCAGTAAAGATTTTACTCAGATAGTGTGGTTAATTAAGAATCCCATCACCATATCCCCTACTGAGCAGATTTGAGCAAAAGTAACAAATCTAGGTCCTAGGATGATCAAGAACTCAATAAGGTTTGTGTTAATGGTCACAACCACTCCCAGGCTCATATGCTGACTAAATGGCAGTCATATCTCAGCAATAAAGTAGTATCAGTTTCATAACTACCAAGAACCATGGAATCACCTTGATGGTTGGCATTCCAAGGCAACCTTATAATAAAGAGTGCTGCTTAATGCAAAAGCCGACCAAGGGAGAATTGAAGCTTGTGAAGAAGAAGGGCAATAGCATAAGAAGCGGGCATGAAGAGGCAATCTGCTGAAAGATTGAAGGATGAAGAAGATGCTGAGCCTGTCCATGAAAAGCAGAAGATTGTCCATGAGCCAAGACCTTAGCTTATCTTGCTACAGCACTAGCATGAATGTATGGCATTCTTGCTTGGGTTCCTCATCCAATTGGTAGGTCGGTGAGATCGCTGGTACCCCGGTTGGTGAGATCTCTGGCATCCTCTTGTTCTGCTTACCTGCTATGGAACCAAATGTTAGAGCTCAAAATGATATGGAATTCCCTTTATTTGAATCATACTGGCACCCACAGGCCTCTATGTTGGGTATAACTGCATTGAGCTTACCACAGTGGCAAAAACATTGCATTTGCCAGTTCGTTCCCCACAGAAGCAACACAAATCGGCTTGGATTGTGCTATAGCAAGCTACAGCCCAATAACTCGCCTTGAAGCTTGTAAGTGTGGGCATTTATTACAGCGACCCCATACACATACATATAATGCATTTACGTTTATTCTAATAAATGAGTGCTGTCTTTTTGGCATTATGCACCAAGGAGCATGTAATCTTCCATCTCCTAGTGAGCTGCAGTGCTAATAAGCTACAGTCACACACTGTCAACAAATGGCTAGAGATGGTTAATACGTTGCTGATTTTGAGCAGCTCATTATAGCAGAAGATATGTATATGTATATATTCACTTATGTTGTGAATGAGGAGATGTGTGTGCACATATATTTGCAACTAAATATGCATATACTCAGCTGGTGCGTTGTTCACAGAGGGCTTGAGTATATGCAGATATATCAGTTGCATTGATGGAGTAAGAGATCTGTTGTTGTTTGACATATTGCACAGCAGAATATTATTTTGTTTTTGGCATTAACTGAGTGCAGTTATTTTCCACTGCTGGCATTGGCCTTGGCATTACAAAGCCATTAGACCAAGCCTTGAGCCAAGAAACAGAACCTCTCTTTTCTGCCTGTTGGTGATTAGAAGCAGAAGAGGTTTGTCCACAGAATCTCACAGAGAACAAAGAGAAACGATCTGTGTTGGTGAGGCATGTGGGCTAAAAATATCGTGTTTACCGATTGTAAAGTCAAGGTTGGGTTTTGTATCAAGTGGCAAGCCATGCATGCCCAATATGAGATGTTAAAAACATCCCCAAAGGTATTTGAACACTTTTCCATGTACTGAAGGGAAGTTCTCATGTCAACAAGTGCTAGGGTCAACTACTCACTTGTTCTCTCAGCCCCCTTCCCCTCTTGTTGCACATTAGTGTGAAAATTCCTAGACTCAAAGGAAACCCCTACTGCAGAAAATTTGAATTTACTTCACCTACTTGATTTTTAAATTACATTCAACAAGTTATTCTTCTGAATACTGAAGCAAATTACTTCTGCAGCGTACACTAACTAAATATTTGATCTCATGAAACAGAAAACAGAGCAAAGAACAAGATACATAGGACACACTTATTTTTGGACACAATAGTCCCCGGAAAAACCCAATGCGGGAAAACTGGTGCAGCAGTTCTGAGGGTTTATTATTATGCCGGAGAAATATCTGAATACAAATCTAGGATGCTCATCTAGCAATCCTTTATAGAGAAAAATATTGGCGGAAAATCTGAGTGAGTTTTACCTCACTTCACCCGGCAAAATGTTATGTAAAAAATTAGTTAATTTTAGGTTTAGCTAGACGAAAGGGCACGATCCTTTCCCAAAGGGTGCCCATGGCGGTATATAAGCCAGGAACCCCATTGTAATCATTCATCATCTGTCAATTCATCTTTTTAATAAAATATTTATATATATATTTCTACGTATCAGAAGTTTTTTACTTCATTGGTATCAGAGCGCGTTCGCTCCTCAGGCTATATTCATCCGCTGCTAATCACGATTCCCATACGCACACGCCCTTCCATTCGTTGCTCTCCACACCTGTCCACAACCACCGTCAACGTCTATTCCTCTACACCCACCGTCACCCCGTCCCTTCGCTGTTGCCGTCTCATTGCTAGCGTTGTTCCTCCCTATCCACATCCATATACATTATTGTGCCGCTGCCTCAGATCCGGGTGTGCTCGCTAAACTGCATCCATCAGCAATCTGCTGCGTCCAACTGCCGGTTATCCAATCCGCCGCAACGCTGTGTTCCCCGTCCATTGTGGTGGCTCTGTGGTGATTTCCGCTTGAGATCTTCTATTAAACTGTCCGCTGGAAGAGTTAATTGTTGCCGGACGTGATGGTCAGCAAAAACTTAAATTAGTTATAACGTGAGATATACATAACGTTATATAACGTGAGAATTAAATTATTTAATTAATTTAAAAAATTATATATATATATATATATAATATATATATAAAGTTTATTTAATTAATTAAATTTATTAATTAATTAAAAAAAACTCTATGCTATAATTAAATTAATTATTTATAAAAAAAATAAAAAAATAAAAAATTTAAGCTGGCAGATAAATACACACCCCCGCAAACCTGCTCGATGTCGACAATGACAATGGCGGATTTCCAAAAAAAATTGTTGGACTCGGAGCATAAGATAAATAGCAACCACGATGAGGTCAGTAAAAGATTAGATGAAGTCAAGATCAAGCTTGAGGGACAGGCTGACTAAATAAAAAATCTTCAGGATACGACGAATTGAATAGAAATAAAGATGGGAAATCAACATGTCCAAACAGAAGCAGACATCAGAAAGGTCTTAACAATGCTGAAAATTCTGTGTAAAAAGACGAATTGTACACCCGAACAACTACTAAAAGAAAATGAAGAAAATCAAGAACACGTCTCATCAGATTCAACAAAGTCAACAGACTAATGAAAAAGTTGAATCGCCAAAAAAATCAGCGACAGCCCACCAAGAAGCGAGTAACACAACCTTTACAAACAAGCAACTTTGGGATACCTTTACCAATCAACACCCTTTTTCCGCTCAACCATTAGCAACATATCAGCGAAGGGCAAAAGTTGAGATGCCTAAATTCGATGAAACGAAAAAAACAATGTTGCATGGATAAACAAAGCAGAAGAATACTTTGAGATATATGACATCAATGACGATGACGAAAAGCTCAGGCATGCATCCATGAAAATGGAAGGAGAAGCATATAACTGGTATATGTGGTGGAAAAAAACAACACACGTCTTTTCAAAACTCATCAAGTTACAACAAAAAGGAAGTGTGGATGAATACACTCAAGAATGGGAGACCTTAGTAACACGAGTACCTGGGTTATCAGAATCTCGTCTAATTCAGTTATACGTTTCAGGACTCAAAACCCATTTACAAGCAGAACTTGAGATGCATGACATTACATCAATAGAAGTAGCAAGACGGAAAACAAAAATAGCCGAAAAGAAATCCGAACCAATATTTTGGTCAAAAGCGGAAAAAACATATTCCAGACGAAGGATACCCTAGTATGTGGACTCAAATAATACGAGATATGTTCCACCACATCGCCATGAAGATGAAAAATCTAATGTGGAAATGCAAAGGATAAAAGAGGGTAAATGTAAACACTGTGGTGAGAAGTGGGACCCCAAATATAGATGTGCTAAAGGAAAAGAACCAAAGAACCTATATAATTGTGAAGCAACCAATGATTCAAACAATGAAGATTATGACATAGACGAAACAGAAGATGCCCTAGAATGCTCACTAGAATTAGATGACGGAAGTATTCCGCAAGTGTCACTATCTGCTATGACAGGTATATCACAACCTCAGACCTTAAAGTTAAAAGGACACATAAAGAAGAACAACGTAGTGGTTCTCATCGACTCTGGTAGCACACACAATTTCTAGATCAACCATGGCAAGAGACTCAATATCTGTTCATTTCCTTACCAACATAAAGTGATGATAGCTAATGTAAAGAAGATTGAAAAGGGTGGGGAAATGCCATAAATGTCAATTTGTAGATTCAAGACTTTAGCTAGAGTCTCGTCTTCTTCACGGTACCGTTAGGCAGGAGTAGATGTAACTTAGTTATCCAATGGCTACAACCTTAGTATTTATTGCCGCCAACCATGCAAATACATGATTTAATAAATGCAAATGAGGAGTCCAGAAGTACAAACCTACATGGGGATTCCAAGCACCAGAAAATCAAGTTGTATCATCATCTTAGATGATGAAGCTGAGTCGAAAAGGAGCACCTGCTTATGTAGTACAATGTCACCAATTAGAAATGTTATATACAAATATGACCAGAGAAGAGTCACCAGAGATACAAGATCTAATTCGGAATCATGAAAAAGTAATTCAAGACCTAGCTATGAAGATGCCGCCTAATAGGGAAATTGAGCATACAATAGAAGTCAAGGCAGGGTCAGACCCCATCAACATCAAGCCATACCGATATCCACATCTCCAAAAAACGGAAATTGAGAGATTAATCCAAGACCTTTTAAAAGGTGGGACCTTGATCATCTTGGAATATCTGATCAAGTGGAAGGACTTATCGAAGAAGAAGCTTCTTGGGAGAATGAAGCATTTTGTTAACAAACATTGGTCGTTGCGTATGCTTTGAGGACAAAGCATTCTTCAAAGAGGAAGGCAATGTTATGTAAAAATTAGTTGATTTTAGGTTTATTATTTAATTTTAGGTTTAGTTAGACAAAAGGGCACGATCATAAGATCATGCCCTTTCCCAAAGGGTGTCCATGGCGGTATTTAAGCCAGGAACCCCATTGTAATCATCGTCATCTATCTATTCATCTTTTTAATAAAATATTTATACATATAATTCTGCGTATCAGAAGTTTTTTCTACTTCAATCCCGATGAGAGATCATGCTCTAAGACCACGTTAGAATTTCAAGCCCTAGGTATTTATTGTTATTATGATCTCAATCAAGCAAGGCTGAATTTAATTAGTGCTGAAATTAGATTTTGGACCATAGCGTCAATCACACAATAGGTAGAAATTAATTAATGGCAGCATAAAAAAATTAATTTACATACACACATAAGTGCTCCTTCAAATTGGCTGGCAAAGAAACAGCATTGCATGGATACCAAATGCACTCTGAACTGAGCTTGTACATGCTGCTTGAAAAACCAGAAACAATAGAAAACCACTTTACGACCTATGTGACAGTTTGTTTGGTATGTATGGACCTTTCCATACAATTGTACAGATCTGTACAAATCTGTCAGTACGACCATATGAAATTGTACAGACTGCTGTCTTGAATTGTATGCTGCCCAGGAATGCTTCTTCCCTGGCTGTCTGCACTCTCTCTCTCTCTCTCTCTCTCTCTCTCTGTTTTGATCAACTGCTCATTTGTGTGTGTGTGTGAAAGCCTCTACCTTGCTTAGTGGAGAATCTATTCTAAGATTTCTCCTATTTTAAGTCATGCATTAGATACAACTTTATACTCATAAGTTATGTATGAGATACACTAATAGATTCAACAGCTAAATATAAAGCTTTCACTTTTTTTATTAAGTGATTTACAAAATAGAATTACTTCTTGAAAATATCATAATTACTTCTCACATATTCACACTGAACATGTGATGAAGTTCTTGTCTGAGCTATATTATTCAACAAATTACACATAATTTACATCCAATTTTAGGGCATAACTGATGTAATGGCTAGAGATTCTTTTACGCATATGGATTATCACATTGATTTTCTTTCTTGAATCCTTCCATCTCAAAAGCTTTTTGATGGTTCAAATAAATTACATTTTTTGTTCAGTGACAAGCTTTGATTTTTCCCCATTTGCTTTTCAGATGCTTTTCTTTTTGCAGCACCCCAAGTTCGAGCTTCATTTTGAGTCACTGCCTCTCTGGCTGGTATGTTTAATCATCAATGTGCCTTGATTATCTTAGGAGAAGGCATTTAATTTTGTTGTTTTGTATTATCTGTTGCTTTGTGAAGAAATAATTTCTTTGTATTGATGTTCTTTTTGTGTATTGTTTTATGAAGAATTGATTTCTTTGGAATTGACGTTCTTTTGTGTCATTGCTCTTGATTTTTTGTAGTTCTTATTCAGGGAGTCAAATTCGTCCTTGAAGAGCAACAAGCAAGCAGATGATGGTGGAAAGATGTCTAAAATTGTCAAGCAAAGCTCAGCTTCTGGGCTGATTGATAAGGAGAAGGAAGTTGCAGTAAGCATTAGTGATGATTTCTGTGCCAATATAATGAATGTTGCATTTCAGCGCATGCTCAAGAAAAATCCTACTGTGGGAGTGGCTTTATCTGATAGTTCATTGGAGATATGGACAGATGATTTTGCAAGCAAGGGCGAATTTAGTCAGTATCGTAGCAGACTGGTATTTTCAAAGCCTTCCAATTGCTTGTAAATGGATTTCTTTCTTTATTTATATTTTCTTTTTTTATTTATATCTTTTTCTTTAACACATTGTCTAGCAAGCATTAGTTCTTTTGGTTGAAATGGTACTTATAGTAACTTACATCTGTGCATTAGTTCTTTGAAGGTACTGAATTTGGAAAGCTTCGGAATTTGATACTAATAAAGCAAGCAGTAATAATACATACAGTAAAATTCTCGAGTGGAATTAACTAAATACATAGTAACATAAATTTCTTGAGTGGAATTAATTAAATACACAGCTACTTAAATTTCTTGAGCGGAATTAATTAAATACACAGCTACATACCTGGTTACTGAATTTGAACTGAATTCTAAGTCGATTTGGTGTTGTTGTAGTTGCCAATCTGACCAAATCCACCCTGCCAACCTGGGTTCAACCTCTTCAGTACCCAGAGCCAGAGGACTTTAAGGTCTTCTGCCCCTGTGCCCAAAACTCCAAGGATTGAGGCTCAATTCTTCCAAATCTCCATCTTACTTCTCGTTTTCACAGTTTTTTCTCCAACCACTGCCCCTTAAGGAAGGTTCCCCCAACTCCCTTATATGCATAAAGCAATGTTCCACGGGGACGCGTCCCCCAGGGTCGAGTGCACACACCCCACGCACCCGGGATGGGGAGTCTACTGGGGTTGCTTTTCCCCATGCACCCTTTTTGGGGAGTCTTCGGGAGACGCAAGGGGGTGCGTTTCACTAGTGTCCCAAAAGGGGTGCGTTTGGGCGCCCCCCTCAAAACTTCAGTATCTAGCATATAGTATATGGTAATCTACTAGTATGTTTTGCTTTCAATTTAGATTCTAGAATGATGAATGATGAATTTAATTTTTAAATTAATGTAGATTGTAGAATTATGAATAATATGTATCA
This sequence comes from Pinus taeda, assembly GCA_000404065.3. NCBI lineage: Eukaryota > Viridiplantae > Streptophyta > Pinopsida > Pinales > Pinaceae > Pinus > Pinus taeda. The sequence continues at coordinate 133,195 of APFE031498813.1, forward strand.
ATGTATTTGAATATTTCATTATTGAATCTCATGTTATGGATGAAGAATGAGTATGTCATATGAATGATGTATGTATCAAATTGAATGATGAGGATGGATCTATGTATGTCATTATTTAATTCAATTATGAATTTAAATTTTGTGTGGATCAAATTTCAATTTTCAATGTATTGGTATCCATATTACTATTAGTCTATTTAAAATTTATGTTTTCGTTATTGAACAATGAATATGAACTTGAATTTTATATATATATATATAATTAAAAATTATATATCCCGATGTCCCCCCAGACCCCCGAAATTTCCCTAAAATTTGAGGGTATTGAGGGCACTACCACACGTCCCCTTGTGGATCTCCCTGCACCAGAGTCTTGGTGGAACATTGGCATAAAGTCCACTGAATCTCCTTCTTTGGGAGTCAGTTTCGTACCTTCTAGCATCCTCCTCCTTTCTTTTAGAGTCAGGCACTTTCATAATTTTCATGATACGTAAATTGACTTTTTTTTTTAATTTAGTTAAAATTAAGAAACTTTTAATCAATTTAATTTACTTAATTTATAATTTAATTAAATTACCTTATTTAGAATTATTTTTAATCAAATTAAATTGTAAATTAAATAAATTTATTTCATAATTCATGTATTTCATATTTTCTTTTGATTAAGGAGTATCATACATATGTCAAGGACTCCATCCAATATATTCCTTATAGTTCTGCTGTGTTAGGAATTTACTTCGATAAACGCTTTAGTAACCTAAACTTAAACATTTTCCAATATTAGCTAGTATGTATACTAGTGCAATACACATGATTCATACATATGTAGCTATAATATGGATGTCCCTTATGCATGCTAATATTCTCGTTTTATTTGTAATTGTAGGCGGGTCATTACATTCTTTCGGTGGAAATGGTACTTGTAGTAACTTACAACTGTTCTTTGTCAATGCTGCCATCAAAATCACTCTAAGGGGTGTTTCTATGCTGTTAAAATCACCCCTTTCTTGTATCTGGCCTCACTTGTACTCTAGGGATTTTGAACTCAGGTCTCTGTATTGACACAAAGTTAATTACCTTGCTGCTTGCCAGTAGACCACACATCCTTGGGCAAGAGAGCATTCGACTTGATAAATGCCTTTATGATTGTTTCTGAAGTTTTTCATCGTAAAATTTTTCATGCTTATTTCTTATTTGCATGAAATAAAGAAGCTGAAAAACATGTAAACTAAGTTTTATTAAACACAGAAATGTGTACAATTTTCCAAAATGGGATGGAGTAGAATAACTCAGAAATATATATATTATAGTATAAAATAATAATGTAGATCGATTTACAAAGTGAGAGCTCGGGCTTAAATACAACTCTACATGCCTCAAGTATGCCTATGCCCTAATTAACTAATAGTTTTATGGAATACTAATTTTTTTATATAGCATTGCCTTCCTCCCAAAAAGATGCTTTGTCCTCAAAGCATATGTAACGACGGATGTTGTTGACGAAACATTTCAGTGTCCCAAGAAGCTCCTTCTTCTGGTAAGTCCTCCCACCTGATCAAGTATTCTTTGATTACTCGCGATCAAAGCTTCTTTTCCCTTGTGGATATGATACCTTCTAGTTCTAAATTGACCCACCCTTGATCATCTAAGGATGGAAGTGTTGTTTGTGCTAATTGATGGTCACCAAGTGCCCTTTTAAGACAGGATACATGGAAGACATTGTGGACATGATTTTTATCTAGAAGGTGTAGGCTATATGCAACTTGGCTGATCTTTTTGTTGATCTGGTATGGTCCATAAAACTTTGGTGCCAATTTAGTTTTCCCTTTTTGTTTTAAGGACCGCTGTTTGTATGGTGGGAGCTTGAAAATACCCAATCTCCAACTTCAAATTCTCTCTCGGTTCTATTTCGGCCAGATTGTTGTTTCATACGATTCCTTGCATTATTCAGATTTTCTTTTAGAGTTTGGACGACTTTTTGGGTTTCTTCTAACTGGGTTTTAACAGCTGGCAACTTTGTCTCGATGATAGCAAAGTCCTTCCATTTCAGAGTTTTGTAACCATACAAAGCTTGAAAGGGAGTCATTTTTGTTGATGTGTGGTAAGTGGAATTGTACCACCATTCGACGAGATGTAACCACTGAGCCCACATGTTTTGTTTGTCTGTAGCATAACAATGCAGGTAGGCTTCCACACATTTATTGACAACCTCGGTTTGGCCATCTGTTTGAGGGTGGTAAGCGTAACTCATGTTGAGGTAGGTTCCTATATGATTGAAAAATTTCTTCCAAAAATTACCCTTAAATTTGACATCTCTATCGCTCACAATAACCTTGGGAAATCCATGTAATTTGTAAACATTTTTGCAAAATATTTCGATGATTTGTTTTGCTGAATCCGATTTCCTCATGCAATAAAGCGAGCAAACTTGGTGAGTCTGTCGACTACTACAAGAATTTTATCCTTACCATTAGACACAG
>APFE031498813.1:137883-162847 GCA_000404065.3 Pinus taeda
TGCAACCGTGGCAAAGAGACTCAATATTTTTTCATTTCCCTTACCAAATATGAAAGTGATGGTAGCTAACGGTAAGAAGATTGAAAAGGTGGGGAAATGCCATAAGGTCAAATTGCAGATTCAAGACTTTAATTTAGAGTCTCTGTTCTTCACAGTACCGTTAGGAGGAGTAGATGTAGTCTTAGGTATCCAATGGCTATGAACGTTAGGTACTTGTGCCGCCAACCATCAAGTACAATTTATAAAATTCAAATGGGGAGGTCAAAAGTACAAACTACACAGATTCCAAGCACCAGAAATTCAAGTTGTATCATCATCTCAGATGATGAAGCTGAGTCGAAAGGGAGCACCTGCTTATGTAGTACAATGTCACCAATTAGAAGTGTTATCTGCAAATATGACCAGAGAAGAGTCAGCAGAGATACAAGATCTGATTCGGAAGCATGAAAACGTCTTTCAAGACCTACCTATGAAGATGCCGCCTAATAGGGAAATTGAGCATACAATAGAAGTCAAGGCAGGGTCAGACCCCATCAACATCAAGCCATACCGATATCCACATCTCCAAAAAAAGGAAATTGAGAGATTAATCCAAGACCTTTTAAAGTGTGAGACCTTGATCATCTTGGAATATCTGATCAAGTGGAAGGACTTCCTGAAGAAGACGTTTCTTGGGAGAATGAAGCATTTTGTCAACAACATCCGTCGTTACGTATGCTTTGAGGACAAAGCATTCTTTCGAGAGGAAGGCAATGTTATCTAAAAAATTAGTTATTTTTAGGTTTAGCTAGATGAAAGGGCACGATCATAAGATCATGCCCTTTCCCAAAGGGTGCCCATGGCGGTATATAAGCCAGGAACCCCATTGTAATCATTCATCATCTGTCAATTCATCTCTTTAATAAAATATTTATATATATATTTCTGTGTATCAGAAGTTTTTTTACTTCATAGAATTCCCACTGATCCGGCACGACAATGGCTAACCCCAGCTATTTCTGCGCAGGCCCTGCGTCAGCTCTCTTGGCTGTTTCGTCAGTTCTAGACAGTTTCGACAATTTTGGATTCTATGTGATAGGCAGCTTGTCTGCTCTGCCTGGCCCTTTTGGCTCTGTGTGAGGACTGCGTGGGCCCATATTTGCCCAGCGTCAGCCTTTTCCGGCTACTGCGCTGCCTCTCTGCAAGCTCTCTCCGCTTCTCTGTCAGTATTCTCCAGAAAGTCCTCTTGAATTCTCACTGCTCCTCTGCTGCTGAATGATCACTTAGTTCAAATTTCTCAGCTTCCTAGCGCTAGAAATCGAATACCAGATCAATTCTCTCTCTCTCTCTCTCTGTTTTTCCAAATGTTCCAAATGAACCCCAAGCCTCCATTTTATACTTTTCCTGTTTAGTCTTCACCTGTCGAGATTAAGTCTCTAATCAACGGCTAAGATTAAAACATGACTTGATCCGCCTTCTAGATCATTCTCACTGATATTTTGATTAATACCCATTAATATTTTAATTTCCCTAAGTTTAGACCTAGGAATTCCATTAAAAATATTAATTATTTTAATAAAATACAATCCGGGTGGAATTTCACCAAACAGTTTCTGGGTTCTTTAGAACTCACATGCCTTAGCGTCTCCGATGCTACCAACAATTAACAATTAGCTCCGTCTTGCTGCTAGGCAAGTCAACACCACTTGCACGTTATGCCATATTTCATGTCTTAACTTTTTAAATCATAATCACTTTTTAATATTTGAAGTTTGAACTTAGGAAGAATGCAAAATGCGCAAGTCTAATGTTACCTAGTGGGGCCCTAGCCTTTGGTTCTCACTAGGAATGTTTACAAACACATGTACAGATTTGCATCATTGGTGTTTATTTGTACAACCTGAATGGCTTGACATCAAAACAAAATGGCACTTATGATTCCACACTCACACTAGCTTGTGTGATTCCACCATCAAAACTCTCACTGCACAACGAACCCTCCATAGCGAGGCTACAATTTTGGTGCAAATATTCCAGCCAAGTTACAAATGCAGTAAAGCTCTTACTCAGATGGTGTGGTTTATTAAGAATCCCATCACTAGATCTCCTACTGGGCTGATTTGGGCAAAAATAACAAATATAGGATGATCAGGAACTCAACAAGGATTTGTATCAATGATGACAATCCCTCCCAGGCTCATATGCTGACTAAATGGCAGCCATATCTGTCAGATTCATAACAACCAAAAACCATGGAGTCACCTTGATGGTTGGCATTCCAAGGCAGCCCTATGTTAAAGAGTGCTGCTTGATGTAAAATTAATCCAGGGAGAATTGAAACTTGGGATGAACAAGGACAGTAGCATAAGAAAAGGGCTCAAAGAGGCTGTCTGAAGATTGAAGGATGAAGGAGATGCTGTGCGTGTCCACAAAAAGCAGAAGATTGTCCATGAGCCAAAATCATCTGCAAATATTGCTAGAGAGTAAGAATGCACCAAAGTCACCATTGAGAGTGAATGGCCCACCCTTTGTATAATTTCCTGAGTAAGAATCAAATCACAGTGAATGCTGGTTTTCCCATTTGGGTTTCCATGGTAAAATTCCTGTTGTTATAGTGTTGTTCAATTACTGTGTGATACAGTTTTTCTGATTTTTATGACTGATTTAAAATATGCTTGTGCTCTGTTATGTCAATAATAATCACTTGCAAGAATTGCTACAGAACTGACATGAATGTATGTGGTTGTTGCTTGGGTTCCTCAGTCAATTGGTAGGTTAGTGAGATTGAGGATATCCCCTTTCTCTGCTTGCCTGCTATGGAATTTTAGATCCCAAAATGGCATAAAATTTCCTTTATTTGAAATTTACTGGCACCTACAGGGTGCTATGTTGGGACCATCTGCATTGAACTCTGTGTATTGCACACTACCATTTGCCAGTTCATTCCCCACAACAGCAACACAAATTGGCTCAGGTTGTGCCATAGCAAGATACAGCCCAATGACTCACCCAGAAGCTTGTGAGTGTGGGCATTTATCTCTGCAAGTTGCAACCCTATACATACACATATATGCATTTACATTTATTCTTTTAATATTGTGCTGTCTTTTTGGCATAAAGAACAAAGGAGTATGTAGATCTTCCATCTCCCAGTGATCTGCAATGCTAATAAGCTACAGTCACACGCTGTCAATAAATGACCAGATATGGTTAATGCATGGTTGAGTTTGAGCAGCTCATTATATCAAAAGATATGTATATGTATATATTCACATATATAGTGAATGAGGAGCTGTGTGTGCACATATAAAACTACATAGTGCATGTTACTTGCAAGTTTGCAACTACATATGCATATACTCAGCTGGTGCATTGTTCATAGAGGGCTTGAGTACATGCAGCTATATCAGTTGCATTGACAAGGTTAGGGATCTGTTGTTTGGCATATTTCACAGCAGAATATTATTTTGTTTTTGGAATTGACAGAGTTCAGTTGTTTTCCACTGTTGGCATTTTGTTAAAATCGGCAACTAGGGCCAAACTCCATGTGGGTCATCTTATTTATGGCAGTTGATATTTTTTTTTTCGATCCCTCTCATCGAGAGGTATAGGATTGATCTAAAGATCATCCGATTCCGATAAGTATTCATGGAGTTATGAATTTATTTGCGTTATAAGACAATTCGTCAAGGTCGGCAAGAAACTAAATAACACCCACATGTGCTCAACGTTTTAGTATAAATGGAGATGACTTGAGAGTCATTTCACACACACTTCTCTCTTGATTACTCTCCACTCGCTTTGGGTTTTAGTGAAAGAGAAATCTAGAAGTGGAAGCCCTAGATGTTGGAGGAAAGGAGGCTGCCCTAGCCGCAGCAAAGAAGACAGGCCAGCGAAGCTATGGAAGGGATCTAGACACAGTCTTAAAGAAGCCCTAGACACAGTCCTAAAGAAGCCTGTAACCCTAGACGCAGTGCTAAGGATGCCCTAGCCGCAGTTCATTTTGCAACACACAAGGAGGAAGAGAGCTCGTTGAAGGAGGATAATTCTCTGTGGTAGCTGCAACAAGAAGAGGCCAAGGCAGCGAGGGAGTTAAGGCCTGTTTCAGGGCTAACCGAGTTGCTGTTAGAGGGTTGAGAAGCTGAGCTTGGAGGCCGAGTTGAAGAAGGGTGAATACAGGTCTGTTTGGGGCAGCGAAAAGGTAAGGGAAGTCTGTTTTGAGTGGGCTGTAGGTGACAGCGTGGAACTGTGGTAGGCCGCAGACCTAACCACTTAAAAACAAGGACAACGTGGAGAGGTTTTGGGCCAGATTTGTGCCCAGAACAGCAGCACGTATGTGGAAGACTCTTCCTTAGTAGGGCCACAAAGATTAAGAGCTGTTTTGGTGAATGGTTAAGGGCTGTTGCTGCATGACCAGATGCCCTAACTAGTCACAGTGTAAACAACAGTGAAAGCAATGACGAACAATGGGACAGCTAGGCAAGGGTACTTAATACAGCATGGTAAATGGGACAGCTAGGCAATGGTGCTTCGTGGAGCATAGAAAATGGGTCAACAAGGACATGGTGCTTAGTGGAGCATGGTACATGGGACAACAAGCAATCACAGTGCAACAATGAGATGCAACATGATGGGCACGGTGAGGTACAGGATGAGGCAACACTGGTGAGTGCAGCAAGATGATAAGGTACAACAAGATGTTGCAGTACCAAAAGGTGTAGCATAAGGTGCAACAATATGATGTGTGCAGCAGTATGTTAATGAGGTCCAACATAGTGATGATGGGTGCAACATGGTGCAATGCAGTGAGGTGCAGCATGATGATGAGGTGCAACACTATGATGGGTGATGAAGTCACCCGGGAGAATTAGTTGAAGTAGCATGTCTTCAACTGAGTTCAGCTACCTCATGTATCATCTTCTTAGAGATGATCTATGCTATTATTTAGATAAGTCAAAGTGTTGACTTCTGTTGTAAATGTACTATCTCTCTCTCTCTCTGTTGAACTATTGAAGAACATATAAGAAGAATTGATCAAGGGATTCCCCACATTGGGGTTTGTCCCTGGCTAGCGTCACATCTTGTGTCATCTTGTCTTGGCTTGTCTTCTGCGATCTATGTTGATGTTCTATCTGCAATTTACTTTAATGCTGATGTGATTGCTAATCTGGAAAAGATATTGAGCTAACCGTAAAATTGAAATAAATTGCTCTAAGCATAGAACATACCTAAAATTAACATGGTATCAAAGCTGGGGTGAAGACAAAGCCTAAGCAAGGGTGAAAGAGCAATCATTGAAGATAGTTGGGAAAGGACAAAAGGATCAATGGATTCCTCATACCTCTTCAAATTCACCAAGGGTGAAGTCAAAGCAGAGAACATTATCAGAATGGCGCAACGAAAGCTTTTGATGGCCTACCTAAAGATCACTTCAACGGGAAGTCCAGGTCTAAGAGTCGAAGGAAACGCAGATGCCTTGTTTGTAATAAGTTTGGCCATTATGTGAAGGAGTGTCCGAATAGCAGGGACACATCACTTGATGAAGATAACAATCATTCCAGGGACATCTTCAATGATCAAAGGAATGACGGGTAATGCAGGTCATCAAGGAAATACCTGACTCTTCAAAGAAAGTAAGGAGCCCCAGGTATGAAGAATCAAATTTTGTTTTTGATAAGATAAAGAAGCGTTGTCTTGTATTGACCCTCTCCTTCAGACTCTTTGGGAATCTGGCTTATTGATTGTAGTGCTTCAAGGCACTTCATCGGATAGAAGGGTGCTCTATCCAATCGGTAGAGATGGAAACAATCATGGGATTATACTTGGAGTCAATGCCACCTATCCCAAAAACAGTGTAGGGAATGTTACCCCTCAATTGAATGAGGGTAACTCGATTCCTTTACTAGAATCTCTTTTATGTACTTGATCGCAAGAAGAACCTGGTGTCCATTTCGGCAATGGAAATCAAAGGTTTCTGGGTGGCATTCATCGATGGAAAGGTACGTGTTTGAAAATAGAATTTTCAAATATGCTTTTTCTCATGGGTTCAAGGTTGGCAATTTGTATCAAGTTGCAGGAAGTCCATTGGGGACCATGTCAATTGACACATCTCATCTATAGCACCGGAGGTCTACTTTATGGGGCCCTACCCGATGTGAGTTAGATGGTGACAGGGATGCCTGAATTCAAAAAGAGCATGAAGGTACATGTCTGAGATGTACCGAAGAAAAATCTTACAAGGGGACCATTCCCCTCATGTAGCAGGTCCACAGGTTTGGAACAACTCGAGGGGTTTGAGATTCATGATTGGGAATCTCATGTATGGAGGTGGAAGAAAGCCCTCTATGGCTTGAAGAAAAACACCCCGGGCGTAGTATGAGAGGATTGATAGCTGTCTAATGAAGCTGAGATTCACTAGGAGTTAAGCTGATTCGAACCATTACTTGAAGGTTGTGGATGATAGACCTCTCATATCGGCACCTTCTGAGGACGACCTCTTTTTGACAGGTGCATACCCTCTCATTTGCAAAAGTAAGAGTGAGTTGGATTTCGGATTTGGAATGGTAAACTGCAAGCCCGTGACTACCTTGATGGATATTAACTTTCAGAAGTTATGTGGTAGTAATGTCGGACTAGATTTGGGAAATGCCTCTGAGTTTCATAAACTCATTCGCATTGATGTTCTTGGTGAACTTCCGTCCAGATATATGTTTTGTAGTTAGCATGTTGGGCTCATATTTGGTTGAGCCTCACTGGATTGGTGCCAAGAATCATTAGAGATATCTTTAGGGCACAATCTCTCATGGATTGAGATACATTGCCGGAAATGTGAAGCTGCATGATTATTCTGATGTTGATTAGGCAGGTAGTGTGAAGGATTGCAAGAGCACTTCTGAGTGCTAGTTCTCTTTGGGTTCTGCTCGATATCTTGGATGAGCAGGAAGCAAAAGACGGTTGCTTTGAGCATCGCTGAGACCAAATATAGAGTTACGAGTATGATTTCGTGTGAAGCTGCCTGGTTGTGGAAGCTCTTCAGTAAGCTGTTTATACACATGATGGATACCACCGTGATCTTCTGTGTCAACTAGGGGGGGATTCAATTGTTGAGGACTCCCGTACTTTATCTGGGATATGGTACATTGATGAGCGAGAAGGCTCCATCACATTGGGATTGATGTGCAAGTCGCAGAAGCCCCGGGGAAAGGTCAAATTAGTGACTTTCTTGAATGACTTGGAGTTGTTGAGACACCCTCTTATGAGGGTCTTGTATGATGCATACATTGAGCTCTGGGAGTTCGGGGGGGCTCAGGGTACTTCTTGGAGCAACAAGAGACCATAGGGCGACTCAACCTCCCCTAATGATGCGCTGTGTACGGGGTGAATGGTTCAACCTTCCCCTGTGATACCCCGTGGCAACTTATGGACAGGATGAATGGTTCTCCTGTCGAGGCATCCTACCCATGCAGTCTGGGATTCATGGGAAGTACCTCTCATTTGGCCAATGAGCAGGGAAATGGGGTTAGGGACCATAGTAGTACTATCGATGGATGCATCGTTGTATCTACCGTACTCCCTATGCTAGGATGACCTCCATTGATCTGGGATCAGTATGAGTGGTTTGAGACACTCTTTTGATATTGATTTGGGATCAATTGGAACTGACTTTGGGTCAGGAAGAGTGATACGACTCACTGTGTTGGAACTGATCTGGGATCAATAAGAGTAGTACGACACACTCTCTTCATATGGAATTGACTTCGGGTTAGTAGAGAATGGTATGAGACATTCTCGATCAATTCTTCTTCTTCATGGTTCAACAGAGCAGAGCAGAGCAGTGTAGGGCACTGATGGCAGAGATAGTACAGTCTAGCAGATGGATCAACAAATGGAGTTCTCCCTAGTTGAGAGGGAGTGTTAAAATTGGCAACTAGGGCCAAACTCCATGTGGGTCATCTTATTTATGGCAACTGATATTTTTCTTGGATCCCTCTCATCGAGAGGTGTAGGATGATCTAAAGATCATCTGATTCCGATAAGTATTCATGGAGTTATGAATTTGTTTGTGTTATAAGACAATTCGTCAAGGTCGGCTGGCAACCAAATTACCCCCACATGTGCTCAATGTTTTAGTATAAAAGGAGATGACTTGAGAGTCATTTTACACACTTCACTCTTGATTTCTCTCCACTTGTTTTGGGTTTTAGTGGAAGAGAAATCTAAGAGAGGAAGCCCTAAACACAGAAGGTAAGGAGCCCTAGTATGAGACCTAGACGCAATCAAGGAGGGCTACACACTGCCCTATACGATGGTCTCTACAAGCCCTAGACACAATCAAGAAGGAGGCCTGCATGCTGGTCTCTACAAGCCCTAGACGCAGTCAAGAAGGAAGCCTACATGTTGCCATATACGTTGGTCTCTACAAGCCCTAGCCGCAGTCAAAGAGGGTTACTATGATGCCCTAACCGCATGTCCATGATGCCCTAGCCGCAGACCACTTCAAGTGACCGAATTGATGGATTGAGGGCCAAGGATCTAGGTTCGAGAAGGTAGACTGCCAGGCCAAGTAGAGAGAAGCTAAACACAGGAACTTGAGTCGCTGTTTGGGCACGTTGAGGAGGTTGAAAGCTACAACAAGCTAGGCCGCAGGCCATAACAAGCTGTTGGAGTTATTTCATGGTTGTGTTGAGAGGATAACATGGCATGGGAGGAGCCTCTTCAAGGCTGGCCGCAACACTAGAGGGCTAGTCTTGTTGTGTGTTGGGTTAAGGGTAGTGGCACATACCCTAACCAGAAGTGCAATCACAACAATGCCAACAATTGGGACAACAACAATAATGGGACAGTAGTAATGATGGGATAGCAGTAATGGTATGCTAACAATTGGGACAACAGTAACAATTGGGACAACAACAATAATGGGACAGTAACAATTGGGACAACAACAACAATGGGACAGTAACAATTGGGACAACAACAATGGCATGCTAATGAATGGGACAACCACATGACATGGTGCAACAATAGCCAATTGGGACAGTAGTACGGTAAGCAAGGTGCAGAAAGCACATGGTGGCAAGCATGGTGCTGCAAGCACATTGGGCAAGGTGCAACAAGCACATGGTGGCAAGCATGGTGCTGCAAGTACATTGGGCAAGGTGCAGAAAGCACATGGTGGCAAGCATGATGCTGCAACCACATGGGACAATAGTGTGGCAACATGGTGTAGCAATGGCACATAGGACAACAATGGTACATGATGCAGTACAGTGAGGTATAGTATGAGGCAACACTGATGAGTGCAGCAAGATGATAAGGTACAACAAGATGTTGTAGTATAGGAAGGTGCAACAGTATGATGTGTGCAACATGATAATGAGGTCCAACATAGTGATGATGGGTGCAGCATGGTGCAACACAGTGAGGTGGAGTGTGATGACGAGGTGCAACACAATGAAAGGTGATGGAGTCACCTTGGAGAATCAGTTGAAGCAACATGTCTTCAACTGAGTTCAACTACCTCATGTATCATCTACTTAGAGATGATCTATGCTCTTATTTAGATAAGTCAATGTGTTGACTTCTGTTGTATATGTACTATCTCTCTCTCTCTCTCTGCTGAACTATTGAAGAACGTATAAGAAGAATTGATCAAGGGTTTCCCCACATTGGGGTTTGTCCCTGGCTAGCGCCACATCTTGTGTCCTCTTGTCTTGGCTTGTCTTTTGCGATCTATGTTTATGTTCTATCTACAATTTACTTTAATGCTGATGTGATTGCTAATCTAGAAAAGTTATTGAGCTAACTGTGAAAATTGAAATAAATTGCTTTAAGCATAAAACATACCTAAAATTAACAGAAACACCCTTGAACAAGCCACACATTGATTTCATGGGTAACCACTGTGCTCTTGTGCAAACTGTGCACCCTACCCTGTAACTGTTACTCGCTTCGGAGAAAAATATACTGCTTTCTAGTCTGCAATCATTCCGTAGCTCTGATACCTTCTTATTTTTCTAATACCCAACAACTAATTTGAATAGTTTTGTAAGTTGAAAGAACGAGAAAACTGAACTGTGAAATTCACTGATCAAATATACTGATTATTCTAACGGATTTGCAGTAGAAAATAAATTCATAAAGACACAAGCATACAAGTAACAAAACACCAAAAAAACCCAAGAAACCCCAACTGGGGAAACATGCTACTTTGTGTTTTTATTGATCTGCTCAGAAAAATCTCAACAATTAATTACAAATCACTTAGGAAAAATTCCCTTCTTCCTCTCTGTTCCTCAACATAATATGCAACACACCCTAGACCAATTCGGCCTCTCTCTTGCACAATTGTACCAACTGTACAGGTTTAACTGTTAATTTTAGGTATGTTCTATGCTTAGAGCAATTTATTTCAATTTTCACAGTTAGCTCCATATCCTTTCTAGATTAGCAATCACATCAATGTTAAAGTAAGCTGCAGATAAAACATAAACATAAATCGCAGAAGACAAGCCAAGACAAGAGGATACAAGATGTGGTGCTAGCCAGGGACAAACCCCAATGTGGGGAAACCCTTGATCAATTCTTCTTATATGTTCTTCAATAGTTCAACAGAGAGAGAGAGAGAGATAGTACGTTTACAACAAAAGTCAACACTTTGACTTATCTAGATAGGAGCATAGATCATCTCTAAGAAGATGATACATGAGATCAGTTGAAGACATGCTACGTCAACTAATTCTCCAAGGTGACTCCTTCACTTATCGTTGTGCTGCATTTCGTCATCATGCTGCACCTCACCGCGCTGCACCATGCTGCACCTCACCGCGCTGCACCATGCTGCACCCATCATCACTATGCTGCATCTCATCACGATTCATTAATCATGACTGTACCCATCACTATACTGCATTATGTGCCATTGCTGCACCATGTTGCCATCCTGACCTATGTGTTGGCTGCACCTTGCTTGCTTGTTGTCCCTTGCTTGCTTGTTGTCCCTAGCATGCTTGTTGTCCTTAGCATGCTTGTTGTTGCATGCTAGTTGTCTCTTGCATGCTTGGTGTATTTGCTGCTAAGTACCATACAACTGTCCCAATGTTAGTTAGATGCCCACTGCATGCTGCTCTACTTCGGAGACAGATGCTCCGGCTATTTCGGCAGTTCCCGACAGTTCTGGCAGTTCTGGATATTCCCAGCAGTTCCGGTTGTTCCCAAAAGTTCCAGCAGTTCCGGCTTTTCCGGCATTTCTGGCATTTCCGGCTTTTCTGGCTTTTCTGGCTTTTTCGGCTTTTCCGACAGTTCCAGATTTTCTGACAGTTCTGGCTTTTTCGGCAGTTCCGACTTTTATAGCTTTTCCGGCTTTTCTGGCATTTCCGGCTTTTTGGCTTTTCTGGCTTTTCCGGTAGTTTTGGCTTTTCCAACAGTTCCAACTTTCTGCCCTCTGGTTCAGGGCAACGTTATTCCTTAGGATCTCTCCTCCTACTAAAACCCAAAGACAAGTAGAGAGAGGAAGAGATCCCAAGTTTGTTGAAATGAATTGAAGGCCACCTCTATTTATACTAAAACGTTGAGCACATGTGGGGTTTATTTGGTTGCTGGCCGACCTTGACGAATTGTCTTATAACACAAATAAATTCATAACTCCATGAATACTTATTGGAATCGGATGATCTTTAGATCAATCCTACACCTCTCGATGAGAGAGATCCAAGAAAAATATCAGCTGCCATAAATAAGATGACCCACATGGAGTTGGCCCTTGTTGCCAATTTTAACATTGACTCCTTAAGTGATGCACTCTCCCTTACCTCACACGTAGATCTAGAACTATTTTTGTGAGCTCAAAACGCAAATTCTTGCTAGTGCATAATCATATGATTTACCAAGTCTGCACTCTTCTCTTTATAGGATCGAACTGCTCTTCAACTCAAGTGAACTGGCTCCTTGAACCTAAGTTGAACTTCCTCACTGAACTCAAGTCCAACTGACATCTTGAACTCAAGCAAATTGGCCATTTGAACTCAAGTCAAACTGCCTCACTGAACTGAAGTCGAATTGAGATAAAATCTCCATGCATGCTCAGTGCGATTTACTATTTTTGACTATAGGAAAATTAGAGAATTTTCCTAAGTCAACACTAAGAGAAAGTAATACTGCATCTTAGCTTCACATGCAGATTCTTTTGCCAAATATAGTGCACTGCTAAATTTAGCAGAACCCTTCCATCTCTAACTTCAATTAACACATTGCAATCTATATCTAGCATAATGGAAGTTGGAACACAATCAAGTTCTGGCCACCATATCTAGGATCTTGAGTTTCTTAACAGATGTAAGGTTCTCGATATCATGCAATACTTGGAACTTCTCCACAATCAGCTATAACACCCTTCTTAGAATGTCATCATTGTAGGGGGGAACAAGAGCAATTATCCTTGTGATCTGACTGAGGCAAGAAGCAACCACATAGACTTGTGTTGGATCAAGGCAAACATTGATGGCTTCAAGGCCCAACTCAATATCCTCCAATCAGATTGTTCTACCTTGGTCAAACATGCATTTAACTCCTCCAAATTATGGAGGACATCCCCTATCTTCATAAACTTCCAATTTGACCTTAGTATGAACGACCAATTTCTTGCTTCATTTCCTTTCTCTAGATCCCTCGGTTGCTGGTGTTGAAGAGTAGCATGGACTCCTTTTAAGAAAGGTTTGCTGTACTGCCTTGTTCTTTTGTCCATGGAAACGTTGTTGTCAATGAACCAACTTGACTACTGCTGTACTGGTTAAGGAGTGCTGATCACTTGATTTACTGTTAATCTCATCAGGCTGTAACGCATTGTACTTTTCCCTTTTAAATATAATTATTATGCATGCTTTATGGCACCATATATCAATAATTTCAAAAACCCCATGAACAATCTTCCATCTCAAGTATGCCTATTATTTGTTTCCAGTTCTCAATATACATACAGTAAACCGCATATAAAATAATGAGGGACTAAATTTGAGCACTTGTCTGAGGATTCTTAGCTATGTTTATTGAGGCAGAAATGATCTCCTGTAGTGCTTGCTCAACGGTGCATTTCAATACATCAACATTGGTGCTGTAAGGTCCCAATTTCTAACTACATATGTATTATACAAGTTTCCCATGATACCCCTGCACCATTGCTAAAGGAAGATGGATAATAATCATTTCAGGTAAAGCATTACTTCCAGGTAGAGAATTTGACATGATACCATGAGTGCTTTGCAACTTGTTGATAACCCTGGTCCCTAACTTTTTATACCAACAAAGACAACTATTGTAGCCTGTAGGGTGATACCTTGGCAGATCTGGGTGAGTTTAGATGTCGAAAGTCTGTTTAATTGGGATCTCTCTTTCAAACTGAAACCTCTTACAATGCACCAACAAAACTCGGATTTTGTCCTTCTTGTACAAACAATGATTCCAAGGGCTCACTAATGAAATCAGAGATTAACTGGAATCTACTACTGTCACAATCTGGCTGTAATAATTCATGTTGCCAGAAGAGTGAGTGGCCACTGTGACTCTACCCTTTGCAACGCTTCGACACTCCAAAGAAATAACTTGACCCTTTAACAACCAGTTGGATCTCTGCCCATGAGTTCTGCTGCTGCAGGAACTCGAACTATTTGACACTAAAGGAGATAACTCAGATATTTTTTCATCAACTCAGTAGTTACATGACAATGGACTTGGCCAACAATTTAACTGCTACTGAATATTAAACTCAGCCAACCACTATAGGAAATTATAGTTGTGAATTAACCACGACTTAATTTAGCCCCTTCGAGGGTAGTGCAGCTCAACCTCCCACAATTCTACTCCCCAATCTGCTATAAGAAGAATCGGCCTCGGTCTGCAATTTTGACCCCTTCTTTTGATTAATTTTTCAGCTGCCTCTAGGGTTTCAATCTTGGCCCTAATGGCTTGATCTTCCACCCAGGTATAACACATGTCCCTTTCATCATGAAATTTCGTGTTTTACTGTGACCCTTTGATGGGAGTCAGCCCTCAGCAGCACATCGAATTACTTGGGAGAAACTTGGCCTCCTCACTTCGCTGGCCTACACAAGGGTTTAATGAATCGACCCCTTTACTAATTGGTGACCAACAAATCTCGACCTAGGACTTTAATAAACCCGACTTGCATAACTCACCTACCCAAAATATTAATTTGGCCCTGAGTTTCGACCTCGTCTATCACACCATGAATATCAAATATATTGCAGTGGGCAGCAAAATTTTCCCAGCCACACCATAGGTATTGT
Source organism: Pinus taeda (assembly GCA_000404065.3). Classification (NCBI taxonomy): domain Eukaryota; kingdom Viridiplantae; phylum Streptophyta; class Pinopsida; order Pinales; family Pinaceae; genus Pinus; species Pinus taeda. The sequence goes on from APFE031498813.1 coordinate 152,160, forward strand.
ATATGGTTCCTGCCCATGAAGAACATTCAAATCGCAATTCAAAAGGTCAGTCTGCAGAATAACATCAAGGTCTCTACCAGTCATGCCTTGAATGTCATTAACGACTTCGCACAGTCTAAAGGTGTCTTCAAAGATGAGGTGAAAGACACCATGAAGTCTCTACTTTAATCTTTGTCACATCACGGGTCTCCTTTCATGGCCAACATCTATCCATATATCACCCACACAGGGAATAGGCGCTCCATTTATTTGGAATACACTATGTTTAAGTCCACGTCTACAGTGGTGCAAGATAGGGATCACCAAGTCTAAAATTAATGTTTTGTTTCTTGCGAGCACGCACCAGGTCACTTGCTTCCTTCAAAAGGCCATCATTAGAGGAAATTTCAACCTAAAAATGGCCTCCTATGGAGAAATCAAGAAATTAAAAAAAAATGCCATGTAGACAATTTTTTAATATTACTTTACTTTTATCTATGTTTCACAATTTGATTATTAGCATGAGATTTAATAATATTATTAATATAATATTTCTAATTTTTTGCTTTTATCGAAATCTCTCAATATATGACACTTTTTAATAATCAATGAAATGATCCCAATATATGAAATATTGACAATTTATTTCAATAATTGATATATATAAGATATATATTATATTTTGTATTTCAAATTTAATTGTCTATATTTTATTTTAATATTAATTGTCTATTTATATTTTATATTTAACTATTTTTTTGGTGTTTTTTTAACGACTATTGAAGCCACAATTTTGCTCGGTATATATATTTTTTGGCTAGAATTTGGTAGTTTGTCCTTTCTAGAATTCCATTTTTTAACTATTTAACTATTTGACTATTTAAATACATTTAACTATTTGATATTTTATATTACTAGAATATTCCAATTTTTTGGCAGAAATCAGTAATTTGTCCTTTTTGGAAAAAGTTTTTTTAACTATTTATATTTAACTATATATGGTGGTATTTTTGGCAGAATTATTTAATTTCCTTTTTTCAAAATGCTTTTTTAACTATCTAACTATTTTATATTTAACTATATTTAATTTATTTTTTAACTATTTAATTATTTATATTATATATTTATCTTTAATTAATTTTTAACTATTAACATGATATAGTTAACTAATAATTATATATATTTATTTTTTCTATTTACTATTATTTATATATTTGGGTGGTAGCACCCACAGGGATTTGACCAGTGACCCATTGCAGGAGTGCCCTAACAATGCACCATTCACCGTCAATCAAGCCCCGTGGGCCTTACTATTTTATATTTAAACTATACTGTTATAGTTATGTTTTATATTTAACTGTCTATATATATTTTATATTTAACTAAATTTTTTTGGTGTTTTTTTTGGGGCATGGTTATTAAGGTAAATGGATTGCATTTTTAATTTATAATTTTTCACTAAACATTTTAACTTTAACTAAAATTGATATAGTTATATTTTATTTTAACCGTCTATATATATATATATTTTATATTTACTATTTTTTTTGGTGTTATTTTGGGGTATGGTTATTAATGTCAAATGGACCCACATTTTTAATTTATATTTTTTCACTAATATCAATATTGACATTGCATTAATAACTTTTTCGATATTCTAATTCATATGGGTAAGGTAGGAATATAACATTAATAAAATATTTCACGAATACCAAAATTAAACAATTTAAAGCTATTTAGGACATGTACCTCTTTTTAAATTTAAAGGATTTTGATTGGTTTACATATTATGACATGGAAATTACGTCAAAATTTCATGGGCTCTTTTAAGCTAAAATTTCCTCTAATGAGGATTCTCTCGCGTTCTAAAACAAAAATCGATGTGTCCCTAAAATCTTTATTAGTTTGTGCTCTGCAGAGAATATGTCAATTGCTTGGGCAACAAGTAGAACATAGTTGACTTGCTTAAATTAAAAGGTGAGAATGAGGTAGTAAGTAGAACATAGTTGAGAACTTAGCCGTTGCTTCTCATTCAACTTAAGGTTTTGACATTTCAATTAGAAGTGGAGTGGTGTAATGTCCCCATATTTAGATTTCCTTGTTCTGCAGTTAGAGTTGACTTCCAAGGCCGGTGTCAACCAGGTTAGAGGAGTGAGATCATGTTATCAATGAGCTCAATAAATTTGGAGGAGTTTTATGGGGCCCAACCTAGTTCATTTGTCATTATTAATCATTAGGATCATTTCTGCACAATTCATTCTTCGTTCTGTTGCATTTCGACGAGTCCAGTAAATTGGGAGGTTTAGTGTGCATAATTTAATTATTTGCACTAAAGGTGTTATTTGGGTCAGCTTACTTGAAGAAACACCTAAGTGTGATGGCTCGTTGGACTCAGGGCATAAATTTATGAAGGATGGGATGATAAAAAGTGACCCCCCAACGACTAGAAATGTTGTAAAGGCAAATTAATCACTTTATGGGGTTTTGAAATGACTTAATAATGTAAAAGACTTCATAAAAAAGTCACTTTATTATTTTAAGGGGGAAAAAGATAAAAAGATTCCAAGAAAGTAAAAGAAATTCAAATTGGAGAAAAGGGAGGAAATTGGAAAAAAAGGAAACTAAAAGAGAGGAAAATTGATTTCCCTCTCATCATTATGCATTTTTTCTTTTTGGAGTTTGAATTGGATAGTTGGGAGTGTTAGTTTTTGTAGCATCAGATGGTGTTCTAGTTTGGAGACTTTATGGAGAGGCTAAAACACAGGAGTTTTCCAAAACCAAGAATTCGTTTATAGAAATTCCACCTAGAAATAATTAAATTAAATTAATTGATCGATAATTAAAAAATGCCCAAGTCTAACTTTTAGGGAAATCGATTAATTAATAGTAATTAATTGAGAAAGGTGAGAATTCTCTAGAAACTCACACAAATCGACTTGGAGATGATCTCAACCATCGATTAAGTTTTAATATTGGTTGTTGGAGTCCCAACTAGAGATTATAAAAAGAGGGTGATGGGTAGATACTGATAGAGATACACACATCATAGTGAGTGAGAACCAATGGTGCGAGTTCCTTGGGTAGTTCGAGTTAGCCAGCTGTAGAGTTCAAGCTAGAGAGAAGACACAGGGCTAGAGGGGCATAAACATTGATTCAGAGGAAGATTTTCCAGTTCCGGAGAGGCAAGAGAGGAGGCCGACTTGTTTCTCCTGGAAGTAGCGCAAGGTTTGCGTAGTTGCTTCAGTAAGCTGTTTGATTTTACTGGAGAGGAGGTTGTTTCAGTTTCCAGAGGCCGAGAGGATTTTTTAGGAGGCAAGAGAGACACTTTCCCAGTCAACAGCAGGAAGGACGATTTGATTAGCATCATTTCTGGGCTGAGTGTGTGGCAAGCTGCGCAAAGGTGACATAGGGCCTGCGTAGAGGGTTTGGATGATGTTCTTTTTAGTTGTTAGTTTGAGCTGTGATTACTTGGAGACGAGGGTAAATTCCATCAGGTGATTTTGCCAGTATTTCTCTTAGATTGGATAGCCAGTTGGGCATCCAAATTTATTGTACTCGAAATTCACTATTGCATAATAGTAAAACCCTTCGCTGATGCATTGGTTTTCGTACATTGGGCTTTTCCGAGGATATTTGTCCAAAAATTAGTGTCAATTTTTGTGTGTGTGCTAGTATTTCTCAGTTTCTATTTTTGCTTTCGCAATATTTTAATTGGTGAAGAAATTGTAGTGTGAATATTTTGTTATTTTTCCATAAACAAAATAAACTGCATAATTAGTTTATCTGTTAGAAGAAATTTTCCAGTTGTTGTATTTCAAGGAATTTTCACATGGTATCATAGCATATTTGACGGACAAGAAGCTCAGAGGCAAAAGAGAGAAAATTTTGTTGTTCAGAGAGAGCAACATGCCGAAATTTTTTAGGGACTGCGCAGTGCCTAGCCAGGTAATGCGAATTGCTGGACAGGGTTCGATTTTCCAGTTGCAGGTGGCAGGAAAGTTAGATTTGTCCAGGGAAGTGATTTCGACAGGCAGAGGATGTGCAACTCAGTATTCTCGCAGCGCAGATTTCTTGTCTGGGCGCATAAGGGTTTTGCAGTAGTTTACTAGAGCAGATTCAATGCTAGGTGGAAGAGAAAGTGCACACACAGAGGGAATTTCTCTCAAAGGGTTTCTAGTTCAGAAATCCAAAGTTTCCAATTGTAGAGACTGAACTAGCTAGCAGGATTGCACATTTCCAATAGGGAGTGTGAATTGAAGAGAAGGTAGCCAAGCAGGAGAGGAGGAGATTCCTGTTTATTTTCCCAGTTTTTGAGTTTCACAAATTTTGCAGCTTTGCAAAGATGGTCGTACAAGATTGCTAGAGGAGGCCGTGTGAGTTAGCTCAAATGCAGGTCTGGGTAGTAGATCGACTTTCAGTTGCCAAAGACAAGTACCAAAGGAAGTATGAGTTATCCAGTGCGAGTTGCAAAGTGAAGAAGTGTCCTAGAAAGGAACCAAGCTCAAAAGGAGATAGTGGGGCACCAGATCCAAGAGGAGTATGAAACTCCAATTTGCCAGATGGGCAGGGTCTAGCATATTTGTGAAAAAGAGATCAGTCAAATCCATTCCAGTTTGTTGCAACGGGACCATCACCTTTGCTATAGGAGCCCACAATATCATAGTAGCAAATTTAGTGTTAGCAGGTGCAGTCAGTTATTTAGATGACAACTACATAGCTAATTGTAGTCAGCACTCGAGAGACAATTGTAGAACTAGTTGCAGTGACACAGGCAATGTGAATTGCCCAATTGCAGTATGTAGGTGCAATTCCAGTCAGAAAATTCCCAAAGCAGAGCTATGCAGTTTAGTTTTCAGTGTAGAAGGACAGTGCGAGTTGCCAGGAGGGAGCAAAGAGAGTTCCCATAGGGAGATCGAGACCCAAAGGGAGTTTAGCTTCAGAGGGAGCAACCCTATGGAAGGTAGCACTTCAAGATCTGGGGAGATCAGACTCATTATTGCAGTAGTTGCAATAGCAGTGTAGAGATAGCAGCAAAGTAGTCGTAGTCGTAGTGTGAATAGATCAGAGTTCAAAATTGCAGGGATTTGGGTAGGGTCCTTCGAGGTAAGAATCAGATGGTGTTTCCTCATGGATCATTACCCTTGCTACAAGGGCCCACAATATCCAGTAGCAGGAGGATCAGTGTTAGTTGGTGCAGTCAGTTCCAGAGTGACAGTTGCAGTCAAATGTGGAGGAGTGCAAAACATTGTTGATAACAGTGCAAGAGACATAGTGGAAAATCAACAATAGCACAGATTCCTCAGTGGATAGTGTAGAGGCTAGTAACACTCGGAGACTTGGGAGACAATTGCAACATAAAGACACAATTGATTCATTATTTTGGATGCTTGTCAGTTGCAGTAGCAACAACAATAGTGAGAGGGATGTTAATTGGGGTATAGTGTAGATGCAGAGTTGGCAACAGTACAAGATGTACGATGCAGTGTCATTAACAACACAGATGCAACACAGCTCAATTATAGTCAGTGGTAGATGAATCAGAGTTAGTGTAGTGGTTGGTGGACAGTGGTAGGCAACTACAGTTGTTAGACATCAACAACATGTATGGAGGATGTTATGGAGATAGGGTGTTATAGCAGGAATGCAGCACTAGAGAGAACACCTTCCTTGCTAAGAGGGAGTGTTAGATTTTGTAGCATCAGATGGTGTTCTAGTCTCGAGACTTTGTGGAGAGGCTGAAACACAGGAGTTCTCCAAAACTCAAAAATCATTTTTGGAAATTCCACCAAGAAACAACTCAATTAAATTAATTGATTGATAATTAAAAAATGCCTAAGTCTAACTTAGGGAAATCGATTATTTAATTGTAATTAATTGAGAAACGTGAGAATTCTCTAGAAACTCACACAGATTGACTTGGAGATGATCTCAACCATCTATTAAGTTTTAATATTGGCCATTGGAGTCCTAAATGGAGATAATAAGAAGAGGTCGATGGGTAGATGGAGATACACACGTCACAGTGAGTAAGAGCCTTTAGTGCCGCATGCGAGTTCTTTGGGTAGTTCGAGCTAGCCAACGACAAAGTTTGAGCCAAAGAGAGGATGCATGGCTAGAGAGGGCCAGAGACAATGATCTAGAGGAAGATTTTCCTGTTCTGGAGAGGCAAGAGAGGAGGCCGAATTATTTCTCCTGGAAGCAGTGCAAGGTTTGCATAGTTTCTTCAATGAGCAGTTTGATTTTGCTGGAGAGGAGTTCGTTTCAGTTTCCAGAGGCCTGGAGGATTTTCTCGGAGGCAGGAGAGACACTTTCCTAGTCAGCAACAGGCAGGACGAATTGATTAGCATCAATTTTGGGCTGAGCGTGTGGTAGGCTGCATAGAGGGGACACAAGGCCTGCGCAAAGGGTTTGGACAACTTGTTTTCGGTTGTCAGTTTGAGCCGGGATTTCTTGGAGACTAGGGTAAATTCCTTCATGTGATTTTTCCAGTATTTCTCTCAAATTGTTTAGCCAGTTGGGCATCCAAATTTATTGTACTCAGAATTTACTGCTGCATAATAATAAAACCCTCAGCTACTGCACCGATTTTCCCACACTGGGTTTTTCCAAGGACATTTGTCCAAAAATTAGTGTGCCAATTTTTATGTGTGTGCGCTAGTATTTCTTAGTTCCTATTTTTGCTTCCACAATATTTTAATTGGTGAAGCAATTGCAGTATGAATATTTCGTTTGTTTTTGTCGTATGCAAAATAAACTGCATAATTAATTTATCAGTTAGAAGAAATATTTCTAGTTGCTACATTTCAAGGAATTTTCACAGGGAGCTTTAGTACTTCCTCGGATGAAAACCCTTGGGAGGAGGATTGGTTTCGGTGGAGGATCATCCACCCTTAGTTGGTATTGAGGGGAGATCATCCAAATCTTCCACTGGGATTCACTGATGAGGCCACTTTTGCGTTGCTAGAGATTTGGGAAATCTATCTGATTTGGAGGTGTGTTTACTAGCTCGCTGAGCAGGACCTTCAACAACTAAGCAAACATGAGGGGGATCCATTTCTGTTCATTGTGTAAGTGGGAGCAAGAGAGGGAATTGACCTGTGGAAGTTAATTGTGGTTGAATTGTTGTAGGAGGATTGAGTGGGTGATCACAAGCGTACAGGAGGGGGCTCGATTGCTAGGTGCAGGGTTGCATGTGTGCACTAGGTGGTTGCACTAGCTGAGATGGCATTGGGAGGGTGCAGAGCAACCTATTGTGATAGCACGTGAGCAAAAGAAAGGATTTGGCTGTTGGTTAGACGCACGGGAGTGCACATTAAGGGGGATCAACCTGCCTATAGGGCTGACTGAGCTATTCATGGTCAAGTGAATAAGATGTGGCTGATCTGCCTACATCGTGGGGTAAGTGCATTTAGGGAAGAACCGTAATGCTGCTTCACAGGTACCTATATGCACAGGAGGCTTCATTCGAGGAGGAAAAAGATAGCTAGAAGGTTTTAGAGGCTGTTGGCATCCCAAAACAATGATCAACAATCATACTCAGGCTGGAAGCATTACGTGTTGAGTGTCCACGAGTGTAATGGGCAATTCGTGGGTCATTGGTGAACTGAGGGGGCCAAAAACTGTTAAGAAGAGCACTATAGTGATAGGAGTTGCCGATGAAGCCGTCCCTAGCAATACACAAACATAACAATATTTTTTGGTACCATTGCACATGCTGGTGCAACCATTCTTGTAGTTGAGGATTTTGGTAATAAACAACAATTAGGATAGATGGCAAACATACATGCAAGAGCATATTTGCTTTCTTTCATCCATCAACAAACAATCAAGGAAGGACATATCTATACTTATAACATTCCTAGGCATGTAATTTATTATCAGTGATTTTAATATCTTAGATCAGCACTCGTCAGTCATAGCCACAAAAAAGATCAAGTAGAATTGGTGCTATATTTCGTCACTATATTGTTGATGTGTGGATAATCCCCTCAATTGATCAAATCTGTAACTGAAGTAGTGTTCCAGGCATGCATAACTGTTCCATTCCTTGAATAGAATTCAATTCCTTGAGTATTCACTATTGTAGTGTTTTATGTGGGTGATTGTCATTGCAACAAAATATTCATTGATTTAACAAAAAAGTCTATATGAAAACTTGCCAAATATCGTGAATACAAACCAATAACTATTTGCAAAAATGAAAAAGTTCAGGGGACTTTACAAGTGGACTTATGGTCGAATGTGCCCTAGAATAATATTAAGTGGCTTTGACAATTTTGACAAGAAACCCCTAAGGTTGGCAGAATGCACAACTTTGATACCACTATAATATCTTTTTTAATTATTTTATTAATTTCGATAATTTTTCTCTTCTAATTTCCTCAAAAATTTTCCATAGATAATTCCACAGAAAAATGCCACGGGAAAATATTTTTGCTAACAAAATATATCAATCATCATAGCATAGGCAAAAATAAGCAGCAATAGACTTAGCAGTTATTTTATTAATTATATCAAGAAATTACATGCTGACAACCTTTTCTTAGTGTAGAAATTGGTTTTACTATAAGCCTGGCTGGTTGATGGAGATGCGAGTTGCTGCTACTTTATGACTTTGGATTCTTGGAACTGTTATAATTGGATCTTCTTTCCTCTGTTAAGTATCAGTGGAGAAATCTGAAATGATTCCCCTTTCAGGCTTAGCTAAGGTGGATGTTTCACCATTGAAACTAGTTTTACTGTAATATCCTTAGTAAGGATAGTTTCACCCTCGAAGAAGATCTACACTAGGGTTAACAACCCCCATACAAAGTTCAATGAGCCCACGAAATCAATTAACCAAATCATCCACACATATCCCTGAATGAGCTTCTGCTTCTCTTTTTATTATTGGAATACCGTGGTCAATAGCACAGATCGTCTGAATATGATGGGTCACCTTTTCTCCTAGCAAAGTGACTTTATGATATTCTCTTTTCTTAGTCACTTTTAATTAATCAATTCTCTCATAGCCCACAATTAATTTTTAATTTGTAGCCTAGGCTACTGAGATCTCTCCTTTCCCATTACTCATAAAAAGGGACATTACAATGCGGGACGCTAACATGTCCTCCCCCTTACAAGGCGGTGTTTCCTTCAAGACTAGAGGTGAGGAATTGGTGGAGAATCTCTATTGGTTCCCTTGTAGCATCTTTAGGATGTATATCCTTCCACTGGATCAAAATTTCATGTATAGTGCACTAGTGAAGTCGATGCTCAAGTTTGTCCAAAATGTCGTGTTGCAACCAAATGGAGACCTCCTTATCTCGTTTGGGAAGGTCAATTTGAGTACTTTCTTCAAGCATACACATGAAATACTAGGTGGAGCTTAGGATGGCTGGGTAGAGCCAATTTGTTAGCCACTAGGCCTATATGTTTGAGTACAGAATAGGGTCCATAAAACATAGGGGTAACTTTTGGTGGCTCTTCTCCTTGAGTGATGTTTGTTTGTAGGGTTGGTGTTAATTTTAGGTATGTTCTATGCTTAGAGCAATTTATTGCAATTTTCACAGTTAGCTCAATAACTTTTCCAGATTAGCAATCACATCAACATTAAAGTAAACTGCAGATAGAACATAAACATAAATCGCAGAAGACAAGCCAAGACAAGAGGACACAAGATGTGGCGCTAGTCAAGGACAAACCCCAATGTGGGGAAACCCTTGATCAATTATTCTTTTATATTCTTCAATAGTTCAGCACAGAGAGAGAGAGATTGTACATTTACAACAGAAGTCAACACATTGACTTATCTAGATAAGAGCATAGGTTATCTCTAAGAAGATGATACATGAGATCAGTTGAAGACATGCTGCTTCAATTGATTCTCCAAGGTGACTCCACCTATCATTGTGCTGCATCCCGTCATCATGCTTCACCTCACTGTGCTGCACTGATGTCCCATGTGTCATAACCATGTTGTCATACAACATGTCTCATGTGCTTGCAACACCATGCTTGCCACTGCTATCCATGTTGTCCATGCTTGACATGTTGCACCATGCTGTAGATACATGAGATCAGTTCAAGACATGCTACTTCAACTGATTCTCCAAGGTGATTCCACCTATCATTGTGTTGCATCCCGTCATCATGCTGCATCTCACCGTGCTGCATTGTTGTCCCATGTGTCATAACCATGTTGTCATACAACATGTCTCATGTGCTTGCAACACCATGCTTGCCACTGCTATCCATGTTGTCATGCTTGCCATGTTGTCCATGCTTCACCATGCTTGTTGCTGTCCCATGTACCTTTGCTGCGATGTCACAACTGTTCCATGTATCTACACAACACTATGTACCTTGCTGTCCCATGCATCTATACAACACTATGTACCTTGCTGTCCTATTTACTTTGCTGCACTAGTTAGCGGCTATCCCACTTGTGCCACTGCTGCACAATTGTCATCGCTGTTCTATGTCATTGGGCTATCCCATCAAAGTTGTTGTCCCAACATGCTGCTGTCCCATTGTCCTATTTGTTAGTGAAATTGCAGCTTCTATGTGGCAGTATCCAACACCTCTGTACTGCTGTTCATGGATAGAATTCGATCACTGGTTAGGGCACCCTCCTTTAACCTATAGTAGTCCAACCAATGTTACTTGGGAGCGGGAGCGGGAGCGACCATTTTCAGAAGCTCCCGGTTTGGGAGCGAATCCGGGAGCGA
>APFE031498813.1:169610-192244 GCA_000404065.3 Pinus taeda
TTCATTCAACAATCTGCAAATTAATTTAATTTATTGGGATTAATTAACTTGATTTATTAATTTAATTCAAATTCATCATTTTAATACTCAATAAACTAAATTAAATTCCCTAAATTACTACCTAACTAAATTAAACTAGCTAGATTAGCTAAATTATTGAGTTACTTACCTTTGCAGGCTTGCTCCTCGCTCCTCACTCTTCATCAATTGCTCCTTGCTCCTTTGTTCTTGCTCTTCAAGCCCTCAACCTCTTCAAACCAAAATAATGAAATGATTTTATGCCCAAAAGGGCTTTTAAAACAATTTTTTTTTTTTTATTAACTTTTTTTCGGGTCCGTGGAATTTTTTTCCACCGACCCGCTCCCGGCCAGCTGAAAATCGCTCCCCGAGCGATTTTTTAAAGCTCAGGAGCGATCGGGAGTGATCGCTCCCCAATCGCTCCCGGGCTTTAAAAAGCGCTCCGGGAGCGACGGAGCGGCCGCTCCCTATGTCGCTCTCGAAATCGGCAGGGAGCGAAATTTTTTTGGAAGGGAGCGCGCTCCCGAAAATCGCTCCCGTCCGGGAGCAATTTGGGAGCGCGCTCCCAAGCCGCTCCCGCCCGGAGCGCGCTTCGGGAGCGGGTTCGAAGGGGGGGGGGGCGCTCCCCTGCAACTATGACCTGTACTCAATTCACTCTTTAGAAGCTATCATCAATGGCTTTAGAAAAAATTATGCATGGAAACAACACATCTTACAGTATTCCCATGAAGAGTAAAACCAACAAAACTTAATGTCAAAGTCTTTTTTTATTATCCAGAAAAAGATTACACAAGAGCTTCTTGCTAAGCACATGACTCAAAGCTCGGATAGATCGACTGACAAATTACTCCCTATTTAAAGATAAATCCTTCAACGGCTAGTTCGTGTGATCCTCGTCAAAACAATCTTGACCATTGATAAAGATTAATATTTCTTTTAATCTCATCCGCCGAAATATTTATTTCTTGATGAAATTCGAATTTTTTAATTAAATGTATTTTAATTAACTCAAAAATTAAAATTTTGAGTTAATTTCCCCAGAAATTTGACTTTGACTCAACCCCCAGGGATCAAAGGTTTAAAATTTAGCAAAATAATTAATTTACCTTAGTCTCGGGACCTTTTAAAATTTTATTTTTAAGGACTGCCGAATTTTGCCTTTGAAGAATTTAAATTTACCTAAGACCTAGAACACTTTAAATTTATGGCTTAGGATCTGAATTAATTTTTGGCCAAAAAATTTAATTAGTTAACCTATGAGGAGATACATTATTTTTCCAACCCTCAAGACACTTTACATCATGATTTTCATATTTTTTACATCATAAAGGGGAAAACCCATTTGTAATAGACCCTCATAGACTACCCATTTTTTTGACACAAATATAATTCAGCAGACCAAACAATTTGTAATAAAATAACCTAACCAAGTAGTTAGGATTATTCCCAAATCACTTTTACATAGAATCGATCTAAAACACTAGGACTTGCCTAAGATCTTAGCGACAAAATCCATTCCAGCTTTGGGGTAAGATTGGAGGAAAACTATGTCGACCATCTGAGAATGGATCGGTGAGACAAAAAACCTCCTAGAATGGAGATTGTCACTAGAAAAATAGGTTTACTTAGGTCATTACATACATGGCACGTATCTGTTGAGATTATTTACATTATACACATGCAGAAAGGGTTTACATAACATCTTGGAAGTCAGGCTGATGATGATAGCTGGACAACACAAATAGATCGATCAAGTGCTATCCCTTTTGCAAAAAAAGGGGGTGTACTGCTATGGGTCATTGACAAGTAGTGGTCAATACCCCTCAAAGACTAATTTTTATAAATTTTGGCAAAAATGGCAAATAATTAGCCAAAAAATAAAATGAGAGAAAAATAAAAATTCTCCCAAAGTGAAAATGATAAAAAATGAGATGCAAATTCCCAAATATTAAATTCAAGTAAAAGAACATGATAGAAATTTCATTTACCAAGAAAGTATGGCCCAAGGAAAAATTCGATGGTCCAGAAAAGAAGTCAATGACCCAGCAAAATTGAAATTTTTAAGAGGATGGTCCGTGATGGTTGAATTGAATGAGAGCTTTTCGAGAAAAGAAGGATAGAAATATTTTTAGTGGTCCAAACCACTCCGGGGTCAAATATTTTCTCCATTTAGCATCTCCTTCAAGGAAAATGGATTTTCCTCCTAGAGATCTGCATTGGCTCATCAAGGGTTCAAATTTTTTTGGATTAGACCTAGCCGTTAGCCTGGGATATCTAGATGTTTCACTTGGAGAGGGGTCTCTCTCTCTCATTTTTTCTATTTAAGGACTCCAAGCTCCTCGTTGAGGATCAACATCAGTTGTAATCGAGCTCTTGGCTTTTGAAGCTCTGCTTTGTACTGTAAATTTTTCTGAGCTAACAATAAAGAAAGTCATTGATCTAAATCGCTTTGCTTCATTGATCATTGGCATAATCTAATCTCATATTAATATCATAATTTGTGCTCAAAGTGCTAATTGCTAATTTGATAAGTGGAATGGTATTTTGCTATTGATAAATCTTAAGATATTTCACTTTGAAGCATTTGATTTTAATTGTATCTCACTTGAAGCAATTGACTAATTTGCATTTTAGATCTAGTTTGCATATTGCATTCTTTAAAATTTACCTACAAGCATAAGCTTGGTTGATAGACACTTAGGACAACCTTCCCTAACTATCATTCAATTTCCTAAAATATTTGAGTTTGGAATGAAGGTTAAAATGTATGACCTTGCAATTCTCTTGTGGCCGAGTTCCTTGTATGAATGAAGGCACACGGGTTGTACAAAAGTCTTAAGGGGGTACCGTTAATGAGGTCTTTGCCTTCTGACATAGCACTTCTTGCAATCACCTCACTCCTTACCAATTTGAAGGAATTGAGGGGAAATCAAACCACAAATTAGGCATTTAATAAAATTTACCAAGACCACTTTGCCTCACACACTTTACATACACTTGTTTGCATCTTTCACACAATTGGTTATTGTATAAGTTGGGTTGTGAACATTTTAACAAATTTGCAAACATTTCATTTATATTCTTGTACTTGTCATTTACATGCTCTTATCAATTGACCTTTAATGTTATTTGATCATAATTGAGCATATATCTCTTTAAAAGTACAAACTCTATTTCCTTGCAAGTTCTAAATTCATTTATTGCTCATATCTCAAGCTTATATATAATCTCTTGTGGTTTATTTTGTGGTTCACTAACCTCTTGCTTTGTAGCTTCTCTAATTGTGCAAGTTGTTGATCTTCTTGATATCATATTTGCATGTATTGTGGATTTATTGGTGAGCATATATTTCTTGCAAGTATATTTGGCACTAGTCTAATTGTATTTGTCTTGCAGGGTACCTTGTGAATATAAATGGTTTACCTAAATTGTTGAGTGTTATATGCTCTTAATTATTCATGCTTGCTAATCAATTTGATTTTAAGTTATATTTCAAGTTGTTAAATTAGTGAAGCCTCAACTAATTTAATTAACATCATAATTTCCTCGAGCTTGTTATCCTTAGCAAGTTTTCATATTAGAATCCTATTATGGACCACCCCCCTTGGTTTAGCTAGGAGAGAACCTAAACGGAGAGAGTTGGGAATAGTTGACAACCCCTTCTTTGAGTGTTTCACCTTTAAGGCCACACCTAGTGGGATTGGGGATTTTTCCCACATTAATCTAGTTGGGCATATTAGGTGACAATAGGGCCATTAGCCTACTACAAGTGTATATATCAATGATCAACATGATCTCTTCTTATCATGATCACACTCATCACCACTACGAGACATGGGATCATCAACACGAGATACATAAGCATCATCCGACATAGAGTCTAAGAACTCCTCAGACTCTTCTACAACCTCTGTAGTAGTAGTAGTAGCAGCAAAACTAGACGTCGAAACTACAAATCATTGATCAACATGATCACTCATCAAACTCATCCTTTGTTCAACATTGTTGGAATGGGATCATCAATGAGAGGTACATAAACATCATCTAGTTCAAAGTCTTTAGACTTGGATTACTCAACCTTATAATATGGTAGAAATTGAAAAGTTAACATGCCTAACCAATGAGTTTGGTTTGGTGAAGGGTTCATCCCTTCAACCTTATAATATAGTAGAAAAAGCTTAACATGCCCAACCAGTTATTTTCTTTTGAGTGAAGAGTACATTTTTGTTAAGTCCATGGTAGAGGAGTTCAACAATCAATACCGCCAACATCAACGAAGTTCGACAATCAATGCCACCACCAACATCATGGTACTTCAAAGGCTTCATGCTCTTGACCAAATGCCAATCTCATACCCTCACGCATGGCAAAGTCAAATGGAAGCATTGCAATCCCCCAAATTTTGAAATCTTGAAAACCATTAAGTCTGTTGGATTTTGAGTGAGATCTAAAATTCTCGTTTCTCCATATGAAATCCAATGAGGTTGAAACCACTCTCAAACATCCTGTGTCGTTTCATGGTAATGTTAAAAATTTAAGTAAAAAGATGAAAATTAAAGGTAAAGGAAATATCACTTTTATTTTAAGAATTTAACATTACCATTGATTGCCAACATTGCTAGGGTTGAGTTAGGTGTTTTGCTTTTGTTTAGGGTTTAGGAGGGGGAGGGTTAGTTTTATGGCCAAGCAGGGCTGTTTTGGAAGGAAAACCACCTCGGGTTTCCTCCAAAACCACCTCAAAAGCCACGATTGATGATCTTAGACTCCCTAAATTGCGTCGGTAATGAATTGGCCGATTTTTTGATGGAACTGGTTAATTTATGGCCAAACCTGTCGTTTTTGTCATAAATCAGTCGGTTTATTACCGGTTTGATGCCAAACCTAGGCTTGCAAGGGCATGAACTGGGTTTATTGGCCGGTTTCGTCACTGAGGCTAATGAATTGGCCAGTTTGACCGGTTAGCGATTTGACCTAGCTGGTTTTGAATACTATGCCTTTAGTGTATGAAAAATGTTACGGTTTTGTACACATCTTGAACCTTAGAGGGGTCTAGTAAGTACGAGACCATTGACAAAGATGGTTGTTAATACCCTACCTCAAAGGGGGTCATTTTATTTGCGGCATGATAGGTGGTACTGGTATTGTATCACCATTCGGCTAGGGGTAACCTTTGGACCCATCGGGCTTCTTGGTACTAGGCAAAACAACGTAAATACGCTTGCAAATGCTTGTTGACTGCTTTTGTTTGGCCATTTGTTTCTGGGTGATATGCTGTGATAAGATTCAATTGGGTACCTTGTGAATGATTAACTCCTACTTGTGATATTTGATAATATGTGAATGAAGTAGACAATGTATAAAAGTCTACATATGAATCAAAGAATGAGGATAAGGAGAGACGTGGGGATGAAGATATCATAGAATCAATTGAAAGATTTATAGGGAGAGATACTGTGGGAGATTGGCATATGGTTGAATAGAAGGAATGAGAACAAGGAGAGAAGGTGGGAATGAAGATCTCATAGAATCATTGAGAGATTTAGGGATAGATATTGTGGCAGATAGTTATGCATATGGTTGAATAGAAAATATATTATGGTATGTTTGTTAGGTTACATCATGCTATGAAGGGACATTATGTACTATATTGATGTTAGAGGTTTATGATATGTGAGAAATCAATACAGTGTTATGTTTAAATGATATTTGTGTTTTTATGATGCAGTTTTTGTGTGTCAATGTTTAAAATGGTTGTGTGCATATTCCGAACAAACAGTATCAGAGTATTGTGGTCTTAAGGGTCCGGTGACTACAATAGAGGCTGTTGAAATTCCAGTGGGGCAACCCAGGAGATGTATATATGGTATCACAATTTATGGAGTATTGGGTCAAAGATAATTTCAAATAGGAGCTCCATTGTTGTCAAAAGGAAAGCTGAAGCAATAGCTTAATAGAGCTACTGCTGTTCTTAATAGTGTCTTCTCTGCTCAAGTGTCAAGCATCTTGTTGTTAGTTTGTTTCAGTAGCTTGAATCGATGGATTTGCAGGACATACCCAACAGTTTTTTGTTATAAAATTGGCACTTCCCACACAGTTCTAAGCTGGGGGATTTGGACAGGAATTTTGGAACTATTTGCATGAAAGCTGAAGGAAATGCATGCGATCAGAGGAAAAATGTTAAGTGGGTCATGGAAAAAATGTGCTAAATGAGCAGCATCCTGTATATTTGATCTTGTTCAGCTTTCTATGATGCTATTTTAAGGACTTGGCATTCGATATTGTTTGGTTCGACATAAAATGATGCAGATGGCCGTTTGTGAGTGCCTGACTTTCTTATAATGGCAGACTTAAACATTTCAAGGAATGAACATAGTCTTTACATTGAGTAATTTCCATGGGTGATAGCGGAAGCAACATCATCCAGATCAAACATTTGAAATTGGATCAACCATTGTGTAATATTCCCTATCTTAGAATTCTGTTCTGGTTTCAAGTTAACTATGGAATCATCCTCAACAAGTCACACAGTATCTAAATGGGCAGTCTTGATATGTTCCTTATTAAGAACAGTCTCGGCATGAATCCACTTCTAGTGACACATAAATGATTTTGTCTTGTCTTGCTTTAATAGATGGATGAAACATTTCATCATGTAGCCATAGTAAGATTAGTCTTAGCTTGGTGTACCATTTCTTCTGACAGTTAAATGAACAAATTTTCTATCTCATATAGATTCATCTCTTTAAAAGAGACTTTGGAAGCACTGATTAATTTTTACTTGAGAAATGAGTATAGGACAAACCTACCAATGATGAGGAAGAAACTGTGTGTGAAGAAAAGATGACGAAGAGACAGATTTTATCAGCTTGAGCACAACATTCTAGGATGGAAGTGGATATAATGTAATATCTTCACAATATGAATTAATAAAGTCATTTGGTGAATTTTCAACTTGATATTTAAAAAAGTGATTTTTTTTTTTGGTTTTTTTTTTTTGGTGGGGGGGGGGGGGGGGTGTGGAAGTGATGTCAACATTAATCCTTCAATTTTCTCATTAAAAGAAAGGATATTCTTCTTCTTCTAACTATGTTTTGATGCATCCATCTTTGTACTCAAAAGATATTATATATATATATATATATAATATATATATATATATATATATTTATAATATATATATATAGTGTGGTGGTTGTTTCCCAATTTTGGACAAAAGGGCTTTGTGAAATTGTAAAAGATCTAAACTGCTTTATGAAATGCGAGCCATGTATTAAAAGCTCAACATTTTGTAAAAGATGAGGGTGCATGATTGGTTGTCCCTGACACCCTATATTTGTTGTGTTGATTCTTTGACAAGTGAGCATGAATCATTTTGCACTTTAAAATGGGTAAACGAGGAAAAAGCTACAAAATGCTAATTGTGAAATTGAACTACTTCAACAAGATCTTGAAGATGCTCTCCAAGAGATAGAGAGGTTATAGAAATTTGATAATTCAATAATGGGTAAAGTCGCTGAACTCAGAGTACATGGTAATGAGATCTATCAAAAATTTGTTGGTTTCATGACACAACACATAAGTGGACTAGAAGAAACGTTGGAATCATTGGATCAATGGGTGAAAGATGAAATGATAGAATAATTGAAGCAAGACTTATTGGCAAAGGAAAATGTGTAGCTAGTATTGGAAAGTGAAGTGAAAAAGTTGAACCAAGAAAAGATAATGTGTGATGCACTTTGTGACATAGGTGATTTGCTTAAAAAACTTAATAATTCTTGTGATATTGGTAATTTGCTTGATGCTAACAATAACGATATACATGTGTTTCTCTCATACTATGAAACTCAGAATGATGACCTAGAAGGTGAACCTCATATTGAAGATGATGAAATTGCTTGTTTTGAAAAGCATATTTCACTCCAAACTTGTGAATTTAAATGGGTTTTGAAGCCAACAAGTTTAGGAAAAAATGCGTAAGACATCCAGATTCCAAAGGTCCATACATATATGTATAAAACTATGAAATGAAGGCCTTGGTTATGAATGTCACACAAGTAATGGTGACATCCAATTTTTAAGAGTAGAAAAATCTGCAAAAGGTGAATTATCTATAGGTAGTAGTACAATGAACCAGGTGTAGAAGTAGGAGCAATATTGTAGTCATTTTGGAAGAATAGGACATGTACAATCTAAGAGTTAAAACTTGCATCCACGTAGTAATTGTGGCTATATTAATCATGATAATCATATATGTTGACAAAGGCAAATATCAAAACCTCACATATAGGTGCATTGTGGTTGCATAAATGTGTATGAATGGCAGATGCCAAAAAGTTAATTTTATTTGAAAGGGTTCTACAAGGTAAAATCTTCCAATGTACAACATCATCTATCAGATAAAGAAAGTTTAGGAGTTAGTTGGTCTTCAAAAGTCAGTCGTCACTAAGGAGAAGTCGAGTAATTTAAATTTCCCATTCTTAGGAAAGAATTGTCAGTTTATTTTTTTGAGTCATTTCTTTGAGTAAATCAAATCATAAATATTTTCATCTTGTAATGGTTTGCGGTAATCCAAAAAACCTTTTGTCATGTTGAAGTGTAAACTAATGAAAACTCTTAATGATCTAATGGTTAAGGGTAAGCCACAAAAAACTTTGGATATGATGTATTGGTTGAAGTTAACCCAGGTCCCATATAAAACCCATGAGATGGTTAAGGGTAAGCCAAAGGTACAAGCTTTATGGTCAATATCGGTCAATCATCCACATCACCCCTTAATCCATGTTATGTTAGAATGCCCAGAACATTAAGTACAAGAACATGATTGCAAAATGGTTAAAGTACTTGCCAAATGGTGACCCACCTTCCTTCAAGGGGAATGTTGGATGGTGAGAGGTGTCTGACAGATGCAAATGGAGGAATATGGCATATCATCATGTGCTGAGCAATAAAGGGCTGCTAGCTGGTTGGGTGTCCAAAGAAGGAGAACAAATTAATCCTATGGGTTTACCCACTTTTTGTTGATTAACAAGATCTATTGCATGCTAAAGCGAGGCGCCATAAATGAGATCTCCAAATAGATGTATGCTGTTGTGATTTGAATCTTTGACCTTCAATATGTACGTCAAAGAAAAATCTCTTTGATTAATTGAAGATCATAACCTTGGTTTTCCTAGATTGATCATTAGTTGTTGAAGGTCACAAAGTTTGGCTAAGGCATCGACTTGTCACTGTAGGCCCTTGGGGGTGAAGGCCGACATGATAAAGTTGTTGATAAAGAGTAGTAAGGAAAGCAACACCTAACATAGAAGGAAACCATCTCCCTCTTGAATGTGCTCCTATGAGAGATTCTAGTTTTTTATGTAGATCTTGAAAGAGGGTTGGCAAGAGGGGGCAACCCTGCTTACCCCAATGGTTCTTTGGATGAAGTTAGAGAGGTTGTGTGCCTTTGGGAAACAACCCAAAACTGACTCGTGCAATCTCATGATGGTTGCAAGGAGGGTATTTGAGATGCCAATGTAACGAAGCCTATGGAATAGGGCTCCTTGGAACCTAAGTTGCACGGAACGGGGAAACGGGTACGAGTTTCAGAAACGGGCACGGGTACAAAACATGACCTCCCCAAATTTTGGAAACGAGGAAAACACAATATATATATATATATTATATATATATATAATATATATATATATATATATATATATATATAATATATATTATATATAAGCAATCAATAAAGCATATATGATACATTCTAATTTATTTACATTTATGAATTAAATTGTCAATTGTCAATGCATAAACTATAAGTCTCTAAATTTACATCACATTTACTCATGAATGAATCACATAATGAAAATAGCAAATATCAAAAATCAGCCACGAAAAAATTTCTAATTTCTTGTTCGTGCTTGATTGGGAGTCTCCTCCTACATAGTTGAACGACTTTTAGTGCTCTTGATTAAAATACAAGTTCCATACCCTAGTACCCTACGTGCTCTTGATTATTGGGAGTCTCCCCTGCATAGAGGGCTTGGTTCTCTTGATTAAATACAAGTTCCATACCCTAGTACATGACAAAAGCCAATGGAAACATTGTAATCCCCCCAATCCTGAAATCCTGAAATCCTGAAAAAAAGATAAGTCTGCGGGATTTTGAGTGAGATCTAAAATTCTACTTTCTCCATATGAAATCCAATGAGGGCGAAACCACTCTCAAACATCCTGAGTCATTGACATGAACTGCATATCAACACTAGGGCCATAGGCGTGAAAATTAGGCTGCCCCACTCGGAAAATCCTCTTTTTTATAACTTGAGAGGCATCTAGAAGCATCCAGAAGATATTTTAATCGCCCAATAAAAAATTAGAAGCGAAAACATAAAAAAAATACAAGAAAAAGTCAAGTTAGAAGAGGAAACTCCACCGTACGGCCTGGAAATGTGTTTTTGGCCGTACTGGCCACGTTTCCTCCTCGAGAAACGGGCTAGTATGGCCAGAAACGCGTTTCTAGGCTGTATGGTACGAGTTTCCTCGTTTCTGTTTCGTTTCCGGCTGGAAACGGACCCTTCTCCAATGTTTTCTGCAACTTAGCTTGGGACCATTTTAAATGCTGTTTTCCAAAAGTCCACAAAGCAACATAAGACTTTCAAAGAGCAATGGAAGGTTTCCTCAATAATGGATATAAGTGTGAAGATGTGGTCAGTTGTTTGGTACTTTGGGTGGAAACTGACCTATACTGTATCCTTGAAGTGTTTACTCTCCAACTCCTCCGGAAGCCACAAATGCAGGACTGTAGCATATGGCTTGGAGAATGTGTCCAACCATGATAGTCTGGTCGACGGAATGTGTGAATCGAGAGAAATATTGTATGCCAATTTGACTGATACAAGTAGGCTTTTAGGAAAGATGGAACCATCATATATAAGCCTAATTTTCAGGGGTTGGATTTTGAAAATGGAAGATATTTCTCTTAGAAGAGGATTAAACTTTCACAATTTTGTTTGGCAGATAAGATAATTTTATTAATGTCCAACGAATGGCCTCTATAGCAGGTCAGTGGGACTTAGAGATACAACCAGTGTGAGAACATAGTGTGAGTGTGAAAGCAACTTATAACCCTTATCTACAAAAAACAAAATGTAAAGGTTATTTTGTTTTGGATGAGTTTTGGATGTTTGGTTCCATTATTACTTCCTACACAGGTTCACTCTATACATTCAAGTGATACTTCCTAGGATCATGCAACCAGGTTCTTTCACCTTGGGCCACATCCAAGAGAACGTCATTAGACAGTGCATCAGATTCTTCTCTGTGCTTTAGTCTGTGGAGGACACTCCTTGCATTCTTCCTCTTTATCTTGCCTTAAAGATCTCTAAACATCTCTACTTGTTCTTCGTCTTGTATGTAATATTTAGTTCATATTTTCTTTGATCATGTTATATTGTGCATTTTGTAGTATGCATCTGAGATAACTCAGGGAACCCTTACAGATTGGCATCACTGATTGTTTCTTCTAGTCCCATTGACCTTTCTTTTGGTTATTTGTTGGACATTAATAAATTTAACTATCTTATCTTTACCACTGATAGAGATCATAGTAAAATGTACCTCACTCTTGCACCCCATGCAAGTTACATGCTTTGTTTCTTAAATTTGGGATTACTTGTTTTCATACTCTAGATATTGAACATGCTCCCTTACACCAGTTTTGTTCACTGTTCCACTGTTTTATGGGTTGCTTAGATTAGAGCCACTATTATTTCTACAATTTTAGAAATTCTGTAATTTTTGCTTTAGTTTCCTTTTTATATCCATTCTTTGAAGTAGAAAAATCTATTTTTTGCAGGATGCAAGTGTTTTGGAGAATTTAGAGACTAAACACTTTGTCCTTATCCATGGTGGGGGATTTGGAGCATGGTGCTGGTACAAGTCGATTGCCTTACTGGAGGAAGCTGGTTTTGTAGCCACTGCATTGGATCTTACAGGGTCTGGGATTGATCACACAGAGGCAAATAGCATCTCAACATTAGCTCAATATGTGAAGCCTCTTCTTGATTATTTGGAAACTCTTCCTGAGAGTGATAGAGTAAGTAAATTGGTGACTTTTGATGATGGCATAGATGCAAAGGACTATATTGTTCTAAATACTAGTGTCCTACAATGTTCTTTTTGGTTTAGCCTGATAGTGACTACATGGATTTCTGGTTCCTATTGTAGTGCTCAATTTCCTCATATCACGAGGATATTTCATGTGGTACAGGTAATTTTAGCTTGCCATAATTTCGGTGGGGCATGTATATCTTATGCAATGGAGTGCTTTCCGAAAAAGATAGCAAAAGCAGTCTTCATAACTGCAACAATGGTGAAAGATGGACAAAGGGCATTTGACGCCATTGCTGAAGAGGTTTTGATTTTTCTCCATGGGTTTTCCTCTAAAGAAAAATATTATTTTGTGCATTGTTATCTGTATGTCCTATTTAGCCCCAACATAACTACATCCATCTTTTGACAGGTTAAATATTATATATCTAAAGTGATTATATTTGATTTCTGCAGATAGCAGCTGCTAATGAGCTCATACAGGATGCACAAGTTTTTATTTATGGGAATGGTAATGAAAATCCTCCAACATGTCTTGAGTTCGACAGGAACCAAGTGAAGGAGTTATTTTTCAACCAAAGCCCAACCAAGGTATTTTGCTAAATTACTGATACTAAATATTTCATTAGTCAGGATTTTTTGGCACTTTCGTGTCTCGTTCTTTCCTGTTATAATGAACACTGCTAAGAACGTAAGTTTTCCTCATTGTAGTTCATTGAAACAAGTGTCTAGTTAGAAACAATTAAAGTAGATCATCAGCAAACTAATTATTAAGAAAACATCAAGCTGAGTCGTGAAGGAATTTTTATGAAGAATATCTGCTATTTCTTGTTTTGAAATCTTGCATTGAAATCAATTTTGTTATGTTAAACCCCGGTGGATCAGGAGAGGATGATGCCTAATAGAGATTAATAAATAGAAGATTGCCATCCCTTGCATTGGAAAATATTTGCTGAGGTTACATGAAATGCCTGATGTAAGTGGGCCATGGATTTCTTGCTGAGGATACTCAATGCAGTGGGCCATGGATTTCTTGTTGAGGATACCCTGCCAAGTGGGCCATGGAACTGATGTTACTATAAAAAACCCATGGAATGCTTTGAGGTTAAAGTATAAAGATTGCTTGTGTAATTCCTATGAAACTTAAATTTTTTCGTTATAAAAGTTAGCTAGAAATATGTTTTACATTTTTTTGTTGGAAAAATACTATTATATTTACAGGAAAATATTTACAAACAGCGATTCAAAAAGTGGAGGGGTATATACATTGGACATAATAACCTCTTCTGAAGAGCTACTAAAACTGTCATAAAATCTGAATAAGCTAAGGGGTGAAGGTTAAGCATCTTTGATCAACAGAGTGCCCTGAACCAGGAGCTGATGGCATAACTCATCCCACCACATAGAACCAAAAGAAGATAATGAGTTAACCTCATTCTCAAAACCAGACTTACCCCTGATCTTCCAAAGAATGAATAATGTTGAAATCTGCAAGCACTGCCATATCTCAAAGAGAGCAGTACAAACAAGAAAACAGCTGTCTCCAAAAGATGCAGAACATCAGTACAACTCATCTGAAGCAGGGCTGAATGTTGAGCCTTAAGACATCTCCGGCAATGTTTGGCAAACTGACAATCCCAAAAAATATGCCTCAGTCTCCGGGCAATGACATACTGGGCATAGACCATTAGAAAACCCACCCTTGTCCAATCAAGCCTCGGATGGGATTTCTTGATAGGTCACTAACCAAGAAAAACCCCATAGCTTATAAGCAAGTTGATCAAAGCAAACATTGTGAAGCCAAGGCACCCATATGTCCTTTGAATTGGTGGACACAAGCCTTGCATTGAGGACTGATGACAAATGCCTTTGATGAAGCACTGAATACAGGTGACAAGAGTCATACTTGAAAGTAGGTGCCTCAAAATCCACCCTCGAGCCCTCCAAAACTATCCAGTCATTCCAATATTCATTTTAAATATCTTAGACTCTGGAATAAGTCCCTCAATTCCATAATCAAAAGAAGGTCAGGGGTAGTTAGACAATACTCTTGAGCAAGAATGGGCCAATCTCTGAAGGAATGAGAGAAAGAATCAAACATATAAGGCCTGAAGAAAATGTCATTCTTGATTACTCTGCGAGCTTGAAAAGGAGACATCTCTACAACACAAGAACTATGAATTGTCCACCTCCAAATAGGATGACATGCTAGATTCCAACCTTCCCTACTACCCTCTCAATGCTAATGGACCAGACATGCAACAATGCTCCACGCTGATCAAATGCTCTAGAAGATGAGTGAGCCCAAAAATTGAAACAACCGGGAAGAAGAGATAATATCGTATATTATGCTGAAAGCCCCTTGGACTTGGCCTATGCACCGAGTGGTCATAATTTGATGCTGAAACAAAATTTGCCAAGGGGTTGAGCCCTTTAGACTTCTCACCACCCACTTGGCCGCAATAATACTACCCAAAGTTTCAACATCAATCAAACCAAGGCTCCCTTTGTCATTAGGCCTAGTGCATACATCCCAAGGGACCTACGAAAGACCCCTCTCACCACCATATTTGGACTATAGGTAAGATTGCAGAAACTGCATATATCATGATTCTTTACGCAGATATATGCAGTTTCTGCAATCTTGCACAGTGGAAAGTCTCGTATACGCAGTGGAATATTCAGGATATCTGGAATATAAGGATGCCCATCATAGGACAAGTAGTATATTTACATAAAGAATGTACAGAAGATATGTTATGAGATGATATATATGGTTACAAATGAGGGCCTGTTTATCTACCTAGGCAGATGCCCTTTCATGAACAGTCATGTTCTTAGAGACATGCCTCTTCAGTGTACTAATCATTATTAACTATTAATTAATAATTATTTAATTTGTAACATTGCGTTTCCCTTTAAAAAAGCTTTGTTCTCAAAGCTTATGAATGAAAAGGCTTGATATCTTTTTCTGTCTGGTAATGTCTTATCTTTTCAACTTGTAGAACTATTATCTTCAATGATACAAGAGGATATGAATTTTCTGAGTGTGGTACACATTTGTTGTATTATGACATGATCTAATCATCCCAAACTAATATTATGTGGAATCTTGCGGTTACTAGAAACTTGGGATGAAATATTATAATAACATTGAATTATGGTGACATTGATATTCTTCGGACCATAAGTCACCTATTTTTGGATTGAGTAATAAGGATATGTAGACTAGTTGATGTTGATTTTTGGTAGCACCATATGCGCTCTAGCTTTGGAATTTGGAGGAGAGGTTAAGGCACATGAGATCTCCAAGACCTAGAAATCATTTTGAGAAATTCCATCGGGATGAGGAGTTATTTAAATAATTAATATTTTTAATGGGTTCTTAAGTCTAAACTTAGGAAAATAAAAATATTAATGGGTATTAATAAAGATAAGGATGAGAAGATTTTAAGAGACGAGGATCAAGTTTGTTTTAATCTTAGTCGTTGATTAGGGACTTAATCTCGGCCGTTGATTTGTCAACAAGAAAAGCATAAGAGAAGACTTGAGGGTCATTTGGAGACACACCAACAGATACTCTGTATCTCAAGGAAATTCGATTTTCAAGGAAGAGGAGATCGATTTCAGAGGGAATTGTAGGGTGGAGGAAGTGGAGGGCTTCAGCAGCAGGAATGATCGAGGAGGAGGCGACGCAGGGGCAGTGGAAGATAACGCATAAAGAGAGATGCAGAGCCAACGCAGGCTGACGTAGAGCCACTTAGAGCCATGCTGGATCAATCAGAGTGACGCAGGGGTGACGCAAAAGTGGGAGTAGGGTCCCCAAAGTGTCTGATGGTCTCAGAGGGAAAGTCTCAGGGGTTTTCTTTCAGTTTCTCTGTAAAATCATTCCTTGTAAAACCAATTGCTGCTGTAGATTAATAAAGCCCTCATCTGCTGCACCGGTTTTCTCGCATTGGGTTTTTCCGGGGACAGTTGTCCAAAATTAACTGTGTCGATGTGATTGATTCTTGTGCATGTATTTTTTCTCTGGGTAATTGTGTGATAATTGCAATAGAATTTATTTTAATATTTGCTGAAGGAATTTCGTAAATAACTTATTGAGAATAATAAGTAGGTGAAATAAATCAGTTGCTGTGGTGATAGAATTTTAGTTTAGAATTTTTCACATGGTATCCGAGCAGAGATCCGACAACAGGAAAGGAAAATTGATTATGGATCAAGAGCATGATGCAGAGGCATCCAATCAAGGGGACTCACGCAAATTTCTAGAAGAATGCACAAGGGACGAATATTCGATGTTAGCTTCTAGATTGGAAGAAGAAGCTGCTTGCCTTGCAAGCTGTGCCTCCTCGGAGGTTTGGTATATAGACAGTGGAGCTCACTGGCATATGACAGGAATTCGATAATGTTTTTTAGATTATCAGGAAGAAAGAATGAATTTTCAGATCACCATGGGGAATAAGCAAAATGTACTCCAGTAGGAAGAGGTACCATAGTTTTTCAAACCGAAGCAGGAGAGTGACTTCGGGCAACCAATGAGCTACATGTGCCGGGATTGGGGATGAACTTACTTTCCATATCTCCACTTCAAAACAAGGGCTATGAGTTTTTCTTCATTAAGGAGAAAGTATATGACAAACACCCAAGTTGGAAAAAGAAGCCTCAGATTGGAATTAGATGTAATAGGTTGTACATGTTACAGTTAGAATCACCAATGGCACTGATAGGCAGTAATTGAGACAAAGACTTGAA
This sequence comes from Pinus taeda, assembly GCA_000404065.3. Taxonomy (NCBI): domain Eukaryota; kingdom Viridiplantae; phylum Streptophyta; class Pinopsida; order Pinales; family Pinaceae; genus Pinus; species Pinus taeda. The sequence goes on from APFE031498813.1 coordinate 186,483, forward strand.
TGAGCTATGGCATAGGAGGATGGGACACTTGCACCATGGGGCTTTGAGAATTCTCAGGAAAACAGAATCAGGAGTTCCAGAACTAAGTACTGAACAAAATGATGTATGCAGAGGGTGTGCTCCGGGCAAATATGCCAAAGCTGTGTTTTTCCAGATTTAACAATAGGGCGAAGATTGTGCTAGGATCGATACACTCAGACATCTGCAAACCGATGTCCACAAACACTCTTAGTGGAGCCGAATACTTCGTCACCTTCATCGATGACCATTCCAGGAAGACTTGGATCTACTTTGTGAAAAACCAAGGATGAAGTTTTCAGTCGATTCTAAGAGTTCAAGGCTCTAGCGGAGAATCTAACAGGAAAGAAGATAAACGTGTTGTGCTCGGACAATGGTGGAGAGTATGTTGACAAGGACTTCACTGTTTTTTGCGCTAAGGAAGGCATCAAAAGAGAGTGGACAACTCCCTACAATCCGGAGCAGAATGGAGTAGTAGAAAGGAAAAACAAGACTATTGTGGAAGCAGCTAGGGACATGCTGTATGATCAGGATATGCCTAAATTCCTGCGAGCAGAAGCATGCGACATGATAGTTTATGTCCAAAATAGCCTCACAGAGCATTGGGCAAAATCACTCCGGAGAAGGTTTTCACTGGGAAGACTCCTAAAGTCAGTCATTTCAAGATATTTGGGAGTTTAGCATATTGCCGTATACTCGAAGAGAAGAGAAAGAAATTAGATCAAACTGTTGAAAAAGGATATCTTGTGGGATATAGCGAGAATGCTAAGGCATATAGAGTCTATCTTCCAGGGAGTAGGAAGGTAGTAGTTCGTCAGGATGTAAAGTTCATGGAAGATAGGGCTTTCAGAAAATCCCGAGAAATGCCTTCCGAGGAGTAGTTGAAAGATGAGCCGTTGGTCAGACCACTTCAACCAGCGGAAACTGGTACCAGAAATCCTCTTGAAGACAAGGCTTCAGAACATGAGGAATCTTAGGAAGAAGAGGAGTTGATAGATGTACCTACTACCAGTGGAAGAACGAGCCGGGAACTTCGACAGATTCTACGGGATGCAGAAGACTTCATTGGTGCACCCAGGAATAGTAAAAGGGAGCAAAGACAACCAAACAAATACCAGGCCTTAGTAGGTCAGGTTGGGGAACCTTCTAGTTTTCAGGAGGTCGTTCAGCATCAAGTATGGGTGGATGCTATGGTGGAGGAATACAACTTTATAATGGTCAGTGATGTCTGGGAAGTGGTACCTAGGCCTTAGGAGAGATCAGTGGCAGGTTCGAGATGGATCTACAATGTCAAATATGCTACAGACGGCAGTGTGGAGAAATACAAAGCCAGGTTCGTGGCTAAGGGGTATGCTCAGAAAGAAGGGATAGACTACGAAGAAACCTTCGCCCCAGTAGCCAGGTATACTTCTATTAGAACCGTGATATCTCTTGCAGCGCAGATGGGGTGGGAGATTCATCAGCTGGATGTCAAAACGACATTCTTGAATGGGGTAATAGAAGAGGAAGTATACATCGAACAACCAGAAGGTTTTGAGACACATGAGAAGAAATCTCATATATGCAGATTAAAGAAAGCCTTGTATGGGTTGAAACAGGGACCTAGGGCATGGTACAATCGAATTGATGGTTACTTGTAGAAGATGGGGTTCGTCAAGAGTGACGCAGCCCTAATCTCTACTATCTGGTTGTAGAGAATGAACCTAATCCTAGTCTTATATGTGGATGATCTCTTGCTGGCAGGATCATCCAGGCTCATCAAAGACTGCAAGAACCTAGCCACAAAATTCGACATGAAGGATTTGGGACAGATGCATTATTTTCTGGGGTTGGAAGTTTGGCAGTAGAAGGGTGAGATCTTCCTAGGACAAGGGAGATATGCTACAAAAATCTTGAAGAGATTCAGGATGCAGGACTGTAGACCTATGGCTACTCCAATGATCACCAATTGGAAGAAGATTGATGCATCAAAAGATAAAGATGTTGATCCCACCTTGTACAGGCAGCTTATAGGGTCCCTGATGTATCTGGTCAATATCAGGCCAGACATTTGTTACGTTGTCAACACCCTCAGTCAGTTCATGGTAGAACCTAAGAGGGCGCATTGGGTAGCAACCAAACGTGTTCTCAGGTATATACAAGGAACAATCGAGCATGGACTATTGTACACCATAGGCAATGACATCAAGCTGAGTGGGTTTACTGACGCAGATTGGGCTGGAAGTTTAGTAGATCGGAAAAGTACAACTGGGTACTGTTTCAACATTGGATCAGGAATGACCTCCTCCTGGTGCAGTAGGAAACAAAAATCCATGGCTCTGAGTTCAGCTGAAGCAGAACATATGGTAGCTAGTACAACTTCGTGCAAAGCCATATGGCTTAGGAAATTGCTTTTGAATCTATTTAGGAGAAGGATGGAAGCGACTAGGATCATGTGTGATAATCAAAGTTGCATCAAGCTCTTTGAGAATCCGGTATTTCATGATCGGTCGAAGCACATTGATATCAAGTGTCACTTTGTTAGAGACTGTGTCCAACGAGGGGCAGTGCAGTTGAGATACACTCCTATAGGAGAACAGGTGGTAGACATCCTCACCAAGCCTCTAGGAAGAACAAAGTTTGTTCATTTCAGGGAGAAGATGGGGATGCTAAAGAATACATTTCAATAATGGATAAGTATCAGAGGTTGCAATGCAGCAGTTAGCAATGGTAGTGTTATGGGCAACATAATGCAACAGGTTGAGAGGGAGCTGCAGTACAGGAGCAACAGTGGCAGTAGTAGTGTCATGAACAGTAGTACAGGAAGCAGCAGTGCAGGGAATGTGAGGTAGCAAGCAAAGCATCAACATAGGTACTGATGCGGAAGATCAGTGTGATGTTTCTATAGTGAAACATTACTAGAGCACATTACTCGCTAAGAGGGAGTGTTGATTTTTGGTAGCATCGGATGTGCTCTAGCCTTGAAATTTGGAGGAGAGGCTAAGTCACATGAGATCTCCAAGACCCAGAAATCGTTTAGAGAAATTCCATCCGGATGATGTATTACAATAATTAATATTTTTAATGGGTTCCTAAGTCTAAACTTAGGAAAATAAAAATATTAATGGGTATTAATAAAGATAAGGATGAGAAGCTTCTAAGAGACGAGGATCAAGTCTGTTTTAATCTTAGTCGTTGATTAGGGACTTAATCTTGACCGTTGATTCATCAACAGAAAAAGTATAAGAGAAGACTTGAGGGTCATTTGGAGACACACCAACAGATACTCAGTATCTCAAGGAAATTCGATTCTCAAGGAAGAGGAGATTGATTTCAAAGGGAGTTGCAGGGTGGAGAAAGAGGAGGGATTTAGCAACAAGCAGTGATCGAGGAGGAGGCGACACATGGGCAGTGCAAGACAGTGTAGAAAGAGAGACGCAGTCCAGAGGAGAGACGCAGAGCCTATGCAGGATGATGCAGAGGGTTGCAGAGCCACTCAGAGCCACGTTGGGTCAATCAGAGTGATGCAGGGGTGACACAGAAGTGGGAGCAGGGTCTCCAAAGTGTCAGATGGTCTCAAAGGGAAAGTCTCAGGTGTTTTCTTTCAGTTTCTTTGTAAAATCATTCCTTGTAAAAGCAATTACTGTTGAAGATTAATAAAGCTATCATCTACTGCACCAGTTTTCCCGCATTGGGTTTTTCTGGGGACAATTGTCCAAAAATAACTGTGTCGATGTGATTGATTCTTGTGGATATATTTTTTCTCTGGGTAATTGTGTGATAATTGCAATAGAATTTATTTTAATATTTGTTGAAGGAATTTCGTAAATAACTTATTGAGAATAATAAGTAGGTGAAATAAATCAGTTGCTGCAGTGTAGAATTTTAGCTTAGAAATTTTCATAGTTGAGATGTCCGCATTTATGATTTAGCTGTCGAAAATGAGTTCTTGTGATCTGATTTCACTTGAACCTGTTTGTGGTGATTTTTGATTACTTGTAATATCCGATTTCCTTCACATATGGAAGTCGCTTGGTTAATCGCTAGATCTTCACTTGAAACTCATCGTTTGAACTGCAACCTCTAAGTACGTCTTCACTTCAATTAGATTAGGACCGCTTTGGATCAAAGATATTATATGGATCAATGCTTGTTCCCTTTTCTTCAACTTGGACTGTTACTTCCAAAGACATTGATGCTTCTTTTGTGATATGTTCTTCTAATTTCTTCTCTAATGATTTGTTATCATTTTTAAGTTTCTTGATTTGCATTAGTAGCTTTTGATTGCGATTCTTGATATGCGAATCTTCTTCAGTTTCTATTTTGTTTGTATGTTTGATATTTGGATTTTCATGTTCTCCTATTTTTAATTTCCCAATTTGTTTTAACAACTTTTGATTGAGGGTCTTCAAGCGAGAGTTTTCTTCATCTTTTTCTAATAGATTCTTTTTGAGATCTTGATTCTCTTGTTCCAACTTCTAAACAAATTGTTTTCTATCTTTTAATTTTTTGATTTACACAATTAATTTCTCACTATGATCTTTTAAGCGGGAAATTTCTTCTGTTTTTCTGAACAATTACTTATTGTTTCCTAATAGTTTATCGCCAAACATATGCTCAAGATATTCATATTTTTTCGTTATTTAAATACTTCGTCTTCTAAATTCTTAATTCGTAATCGTGCGTCGCCTTCATGTTCTATTAGAGTAAAAGTTTTGTGACAATTACAACATTTGACATTTTGATTTCTAAATGATTCATGACAATTAGGATATTCCTCTCCACACAAAAAGTACGTTTTGAAAAAAAACCAAAATTTCTTATGAAGTTCATCCTTCACCCTTTTGTTTTGGCCATCTTATGAAATTTGGTTCAATTTTTTTCATTAATTTTTATATACCTTTATGTATTCCTTTCTTTAAGAAAAAATTCCTTTTTATAAGAACTTTGAAATATAATAATTTTAAATATTGTGTCACGTAGAAATTTGTAAATATTTTATTGATAATTTTAAAGATTGTGTCATGTAGAATTTTTTTTGAATTTCTAAAAATTCCTGTAATTCAACCTTTAAATCACCTACTAAATATATTTATTTTTGTTTTCTCAAAGCGTAAGGTATGGAAATATTTTAGGCATAGGGACGCAATGTATGGTTTAATATTTTGGGAAGTATGAACGCAGAGGAGTACAGTGGTGGGCGGATGACAGGCAATGACAGTGTGATTTATGTGGACACAACTAGAGTGACAACTTACATTTTTTTTCTTGTGGTATAACTCCCTTTGTCAACTCTAACAATGGTGGTTACGTTGCAGCGGAGAAGGTGGCCGAAGGTGGAGCTCGGGTGGCCGGAGGTGGATCTCGGGTGGTCGGAGGGAATCTTGTAGAATCCGACAGTGACAGGACAATGTTGTCAGATGGCGTGAGGGAATCCAACAGTGGTGGTAGTGCTAGTTTTGCGGACGACTCGTATAGTGGTTTGATGGTGGCAACAACACAACTGTGTTCTGGCAGTTTTTGGGTAGCTGCGCTGACTTTTGGCGGCTGAGGCTGCAAACTTTTTCCTTTCTTTCCTTCTTTTTAATCTCCTTTTTTATTTATGTTTTTAATTTACATATATCTATTCCTAATCTTTGGATTTTTATATCAGTTGAAGGTAGGCTATATTGTTTTTGATAGTTGGTGAAAAAACTTTGACTTTCAATTAGTTTTGAAATTTTGTAATAGATTTTATAAAGTTCATTAAAATTAAAAAAAAATAT
>APFE031498813.1:192904-257793 GCA_000404065.3 Pinus taeda
CACATAAAGTTTGTTTGGAGCTTCTCCATTCTACTATATATATATAAAAGATATAAGCAAAAAAATAATTTAAAATCAAGTGTAATATGCAGCGTTGCTGCTTAGTACCTGCCTCTTATGCAAAACTTAATTGATAATTTTAAATAATAAAAAGCCTCAATTGTAACGAATTTGACAAATTGTTGATGAACAAACACTGGAATTGGAGAACGAGACTCTGATACCAATATAACAAACAAAGTTTGTATATGCAACAAAAATATTTAAAATATCTGGAATATATAAATATCCATTATAGGACATGGTATATTTATATAAAGAATGTACATAAAATAAGATATGATATATATGGTTACAAATGAGGGTATTCAAAATATTTGGAATATGTAAATATCCATTTTAGGACAAGTGGTATATTTATATAAAGAATGTACAAAAGATATGATATGATATATATGGTTACAAATGAGGGCCCGTTTATATACTTAGGTAGGTGACCCTTCATGAACAATGATGTGCTCAGAGACATGTCTCTTTAGTATACTAGTCATTATTAACTATGAATTAATAATTATTATATTCATAACACCAACAAGAGGTATGCCACATAATTGACATAAGAAGCTTGAAGAATGTGTCGAACAATGGTCAACCTCCTAGCGAAAGGAAGGTCCTTATGGTGCCAAACATGCATTTTACTTTCAAGCCAAGGCACTAATCCCATATGGCTACTAGTGACAAACCCACACCCAAAAGGAATACCCATGTATTGCTCGATGACTTCAAGTTGAACATGGTTCAAAGTTGCAGGAATCTAGTTCGACAGTGAATTCAAACCATCTATCCAAAAATATGCCTTATGATAACTAACCACAAAACTTGACGTAGAGCAAAATGTGTACAAACAAGCAAGGTCTCAATCAAATGAACCTTGCTTAGCACTCACAAATGAATCCTGCTTAGCACTCACAGTGATGAGTAAATCTTTTGCAAAGTGTGTTAGGCCTTCATAACAAAGTGATTATCAACCATCTTTGAACCATCCGTTAGGAGGATGCCTTAAACTTGCCCTACAATTTGATGAGACTCCAGCAAGTCGCTCTGAGTATCAATTGTTAATGCATAAAGATAAGGACCCAAAGGGTGTTGAAAATGTAACTATGTCCGGTCTTCATAATTGCTATTGTACTTTGTCATTATGTATTTATTTTAAAATTGAAAAAGAAGAAAGATAAATTTATTTTTAAGCATGGGTTTCATGCTCCTTTTATTTATTTATTTGTGGGTTTCATGCTCCATTGTAGGCTTCTAGGGTTTTTCTTGAGTCATAAGAGTCATCGTCACATTTATTAGACCCTTCTTGGGCTTTTGTATCATGTAAAGAAAATTATTTTTGAGTCAAAACAATTATTTGTCACCTCCTCACCAAGTCAGCCATACCTTGATGAAGGCGACCCAGTTTGGGGCTATTCGACCCTATGGAGGAAATATAAATAGAAGGAGAACTCAACCTATTTGGTATCCAACCACAACAAGTTTGATCTGCAGTGCAAGAAGAAGAAAAAGAGTATGAAATCAAGGAGAAGGAAGGACAAATCAAAGGAGAATCAAAACCGAAGTTTTTTTGGCATCTCTCTCTCACATGTGCACATGTGTACTGGTCGGATTTTAGTGGTTTTGATTGGTTGAAGGAGTGGGCAACCACGGGTTGACACGTGGCTCAGCCGGGAGGCTGCCACGTGGCCATCAAAAGTTTCGCTATAGTCCAGGGTGGAGGTAGCGGGGGTCGAACCTATGACCTCCCAAAACACAACAAAGCCAACTACCATTGCACCACGCAGATGTTTCTTAACCATATTGATTGTGCGTTTTTTATAAAGTTTAATGCCACGGAGTTTGGAGGTTGGGCCAACCACTGAACTTAACTGCCCATATGAAACACCGCTCTAAGCTGCCAACAGTTATGTGACCGTCGGAGGAAAGGGGCTAGCGCTGGGGCCTAGCTCCTAGAAGCATGGCCCTCCACATGACCTTAATTTCCGCATTTTTAGGCCTCGACGGCGAAATTATCCACTCGTCAAATCCACTCGGATTTCAGTGGATATGGTGGCCAGTTAGTGGGAATTTGGGCGAAAATGAGGGTTCGGTTTCGGATTTTGAGCAATTTGTGGAGTGAATAGTGGAGAAACTAGGAGAGGTCATAACCTCTCCAGTTTTCGACCAAATTTGGAGCAAAATGAGGCTAGATGGCCATTTTTGGACATTCTGGACTTATTGGAGTAGGCTACAGAAGCATTTGAGCATTGTAAACACATCGTTTTACACATTTGAGCATAATAGAGAGGCCCAAGCCATTGGAAGCTGGACCAAGGAGATGTAGCCCAGGAGGGGTGAATTCCTTCATCATGTTCCAGTTTGTGATGTGTTGTTGGTGATGTTCTGTACATTTATATGCCTACTGTTCAGTTTCTTATTTATGTTAAATTGCTCATAAAATTAACTTAAAAACTCATTTTCACTTGCAATAAACTCATGAATCCTTAAGCACACGAATAGCATTTTGTTTATAATCTAAGGAGGATCTTAGCACAACAAAACTAATATTCCTATTCAGATCAGTCCATGTCATAGTATAAGGAGGCCAAAGTAGGCTATTACACCATAAATGGGAACTGTCCAGTTCAAGCTTCTGGACTTGAACCATGATATGCAAAGACAAGGTAATGCACATGGATATCTTACAAGCCCTCAAGAAAAACTTGTCAACAAGAGCTTGATTATACTCATTTCTTCTCCAAATAAAAAGTAAAACTTGACAAGTTGCCATGTATAGAGGATTTCAACAAACTATGGGTGTTTATTACCAGAGGGTCATCCTTCTAGGAGATCAGGCTTGGGGAGAGGTATTTGTGGAAGGTTGCGACACATTTCTATGCGGAGTTGGCAAAAGGGCAGGATTGGGAAAGGTGTTTGAGGGATTCAATCCTATCAAAATAGGCATTTTGGCTGTGGAGTATCCAGATGGACAAGTTATCTGTCAACAACTAGGCCTCCCAGAATAAAAACCATGCAAAAAACACTTTCTTGGTCCCGATTAAAGATTTCCAGATATTCCTGAATCAAAACGGCTAGGTGGTATGTTTTGATCTTAGATACCAGAACTTAATTTAGGCATGCCTCAAATATTGGCCTAGGTGCAAGCCATCAATGACTGTCAATAGGGTTGTATTTGAGAAAAGCATTTGAGTCTTGACATGTTTCATTTCCAATCTTTTAATAAGTTACCAGACGGCCTGATTCCCAGCTTGAACACGAGAGAGCCAGGCACTAGCACCTTAATTCTGTTTGCATTGCTAAGCCTGAACTTGCCTTTTAGATCCTGCCAAGGGAACCAATCTCTGGCATTGGCAACAAAGATATCCAAAATAATCTTGATGCTACACTCTTTGAAGCATTAGAGCCAAAAGCCAGGTAGTTTTGGGTCTTGACTAAAGGCTTGTCTTGGATTAAAACATGCAGCCACCAAAAGGAGTGCCGATTAAAGTTCAACAATAGCCTGAGTGAAAGATAAGACTTTTCCACTTCAGGAAAGGTTTGATGGGATCCCATGCTTTCCAAATGATTTGGGCAATAAAAGTGCCTTTGATCTTTACCTTTGTTGGTTTAAGAATAAGATAATGTAGGCTTACGCTCGACTAGGATTTTCTGTAGGCGGCTTCCTGAATAATACAATCTCTAATTCTATTAAGGACCTTCAACACTTCTTAGCTTTGTAGTTGTCTTGGAATTCATTAGGCATGTAAGGTCCAAGCTAAGAGTAGGTATTCAGAGTTGACATATTCCTGTTGTGCCTTTGGGTGAAACACAAATTCTAGTTCACATTGCGAAGACTCCCACGAACATCAAAGCTGGCCTGCAGAAAACTGCCTAGTAACTTCTCTATACTTTTGTAAAAATAAGCGATGGAGCTGGTCATTAGTGGTGTTAAACATGCATGGCTGACAACACTTTGGTGAATATTTGGCACCGGGCTGACATTCATAGGATTGGTTATCCATTTTTCAACATTTTCATCTTTGAATAACCATACCAAAGCATATCAGGAGAAGAATGGAAAATGAAGGGAATGCCCAAGAATTTAAAGAGATTGTCTGGACTCTGTAGTGTCCTAGGGTAATTTTTTCTTCATAGGGCATTTTTTTTCCCAGATAAGGTTTCTAACAAAAAGTCAATGGGGGTTCATACATTCACACAGTGGCAGGCATTTCTTCATAAAGTACACAAATTTTGCAATAACAATAGTAGACAGTCAGGATCAATCTACAATAATATGATATTATGCAATTCCCCAATGAACAGGACTGTTTTGTCCGAGAAGCCAGTAATGTACTCAACGAATCAGATTTACTAACTTAATTGAGTCCTACTAACTGTCTACAGAACTGGGCATCTTGCTTAATCTGCTGTCTATAGTTTAGAATAAGCTTTTGTAATAAATCCGTAGAAGATTCCTGCTTCAGGAATACCACAAAAAATCCTCTGAAAAGTCTCCACTGAGCTCTGTCTCAAAGGGGCCCAAGCTGCCTCAGGATGTGGCTGATCTGCCTCAGAAAACTTCAGGAAAGGACCAAACTGCCTCATGAAAGATCACCAACTTGCCTCAGACCGAACTGTCTCAGGATAATCATCCAACGCTACCTCAGAAAATGGTCAAACTGTCTCAAAAAAGGGTGCTGAGTTCTTCCTCAGGGAGGCCAAACTGCCTCAGAAAAAAGACACAGAACTTTGCCTCAGATTTGGCCTTGTGATCAGTCTGTGGCCCCTGCAGCCAGAGTGCCGTCTCTGCGGCGAATATCTGCAGCCTGCGGATGTCTGTGGGTTGCCTCAGGATGCCTGAATTGCCTCAGAATGCCAACAAATTTCTGCCTTACAGATGCCATGAAGTCTGTCTCAGAAATGCCACGAATTCATGCTGTTTTTCCAGGTAGATGAGTCCCATGATTTCCAGATCAGAATAAAAGATAATTGAGAATTTTACAAACTAAGGTGGAATCTTTCACGACCGAAATTAGTAGAGGAAAAGGGGTCTTAAAACCCTCAGAGCCACAGCTCAGAAAAAGCAGATGTATTTCATCCAATTCGATGAGCCTAATTTGATTCCAACTCTCCTCTATTTATAGATTTCTCCATGGACTCCCGAATATGAGGGGTTATGAAAGCAAAAACCCCAATTTTGGGTCTTTTTGCCCCAACTGACCCAACTCTTGCACAATGTTGCCTGAACATTGGAAAAATTGGGTTTACCCCTTTATCAAGACTATAGCCTATGGGGTTGGATAGGCTATTTCGTCCTCCCGTGGGCAATTAATCAACAAGGGACATTACAGTCCTTCCTTCTCGACATTGCTTGTCCTCAAGCAATTGCACTTTTGGTTGCTGCAAAAGTTGTCCCCTTGTGTTCAAGAATGAGGATTGCTCACTTTCCTTGCATCCTTCTTTCTTGTCATTTTCAATTTCTACACCAGCATAGCGCCTTCTCCGCCCTAACTTGGGAGATTTTGGGCGAGTAAGAGATATCTTCTTTAGCTCAGCCTTTGGTGGTGCTACTTCATGATAGAATGACGACATGGGAGATGCTTTGTATGCCAAACTTTTCCTACGCATCTTTATTTCAGCTTCTTGCAGCTCCCTTGTTTTGACATGCAATTGATTTTTCTCCCCTTCCTTTGCATTCAATTTTGCCTCTAATTTTGAAAAGAACTCTTTATGCTTCTCATCTCTCTCGTTGCATCTAAAGCAGAAAACAACCTCACAAGGAGTATTGCCAGCCTTGCCCTTAGAATATCTGATTGAATTCGCACTTGTAGTCGGGGAAAAAGTGGACTGGGTGTCGTCCCCTAGCTTTTTATGCTTGGGTGCATCCATCTTCAGGTCATGTAGACGCATATTTTTAGAGAGCAAGGAATCGCAAACAACTTGTGTATCCATTTTCGTTGACATCTTTTCCCTCTTAGGAGCTGAAGAGGGTGGGGTACCCCTTGCATTAATGTGTTGGTTCATGTCACTAGCCACTACCGCGAAAGGATTCACCCCCTTTGGAAGCCCTTTTTCAGTGGCAAGGGTGAATGGTTGTGGAACTGTATACTTCGACCTTGCAGCTCCACTTACTGTTGGTCGATGAACTGTACTTCCTGTAGCTAATACCAAGACTTCCATATGTTTCAATTGAGACCTTTCCCCCATATTTCCACGTGGACTCAAGTCAAAGCTACCCCTTGATGGAACCCTTTTAATCCCTTTGACATAAGTACTTGGATGAAATGGCCTTGATTTTTGCATTTGAAGGTATTAATTTTTACTAGACATACTTGAAACGGGCTTCTGTGATTTCAACTCTCGCATACTTATGCTACCCTTAGGAACTCCATTGTTTTCCTTGTTTGCTTCTATAGTTGGGTCATGTATTTCAGACTGATGTTCGTGGTTATCAATGGTGGAGGTTGATCCAATAGATTCATTAGCAAGACTCTTAGGCATTGATTTCTTGATTGTCGCCTTTTGAAAACCCTGAGGTCCAGATGACCAGTTAGTGAAAACTAATGAGGAACTTGCGTAAAGCATAGGCACTGCCAATGCAAGTGCTAGAGGCGGCCTCTCAAATTCACATGTCGAATTGACAGATGGTGTACGAGTAGAAGGGTTAGATTCTACAATGAGTAGACTGAATCTCGCTTAATGCACTGGGGCTCTGAACAGGTGTTGTCATTGAGTTGTATGATGATGACTTCTCAGACTCCTTAGAGTAGGAAGAGAACTGTGGGTCTTGATCACTGGGCAGGGAATAAATATCAACATTATTATCCACAACCAGTGAGCTCAAACTCTTTTCCAGGACTCTGGTTTCTCCATCTTCCTGTTGAAGGAAATGTAACTAGGTTCAGTCTTCATAAATGTACTTTTGATATTTACGTTTATTCAAGAAAAGAAATATTATTCTTATAATATATGTCAATGAGTTTCTTGCTCACTGAAGTAGGTCTAGCACATGTCAAAGTACTATAGGTGAGTCAAAGAGTCAAAAGAATTATGTTGAAGACCTTAAGGGTATGATACATTATGTATATTCATGTATAAAAGTCAAAGAAGACACCTCCAAACAAAGTCAAGTATCCTCCAAGCAAAGAGACCATCAAAAGAAGCAATGGCAACATTAAAAGCACCTATTGCAGCAAGAAAATCAAGTCGGCCTCAAAGCTACAAGTTGGCCTACAAAGTTGGCCTAAAAGGAGGGACAGACCTCTATATATGGAGGCTGTCCACTCCCTCAAAAGGACAATGCATTCCTCTGAAATCTGTGGAGGTACAAGGCAAGGAAAAGGGCACCAAAAAGACAAGAAGAAGGTCTCCAAGGCAGCGAAGAAAGGAAGGATAAAACTGAAGTGTTAAAGGGCTAGTTATAGCCACACGTGCGAGGAAAGGAAAGCAGTCCCTGCGGTTATGACAGAAGAAAATTACAGTTCAGCATATCTCATTGTTTAGGGTGCAAACTAGGCCTACAAGGCCTCTCTCTCAAATGTGGAAGAAGGGGATGCAAGCGAAGGGTGGAAGATAAGTCTAACATAGTTTTGTGAAGAGAATCCCCCACACGTACGAAGAATTAGGGCTGCATTGCTGCTGCCCTAAGTCTGCAATAGTTGTCAAGAGAAAAGAAGTCTCAGTTGGGAGGCTATAAGGTCATCATCCTAAGGTAGAAAGACTCCATCTCAAGTGAAGGAAGAAAAAGTCAAGGTTCATCCTAGGACACACAATCTAAGGTCTCTACAGTTGCCGGAAGAAGTGCTGAAGGGAGGAAGACAAAGTGCTGGAAGGAAGAGGACGAAGTGTTGCAAGAGGAAGTGATCTTGAAAGGACTTGACTTTTGCTTGGAGGATCTTCTAGTCAAGGGTCTAGGGTTTGGCATTGATCAATAGAAGCTTCAATAAGAGAAATTCACTAAAGGGTTTTCCTCTCAAGAGAAGAGAGGTTTTGGCCTTGGCAGAGAGCCAACATCTTGTGTTCTTGTTCTTATGTTTTGGTAGTAGTTTGATGAAGTACACACATATGCACTATTAAGAAGAAGAAGAAGAATAAGCTAATAAGGAAAAGTAAAAATACTCCACAAATTGTTATCAACTAACGAAGAATCACACTACACCTAATGTGCCGTAGATTCTCCAACATGGTATCAGAACTAAGGTGACACATCAAGGAAAGGGCAACCTAGGAACACTCATCAAGGGGAAGCATCTACAGAGTCGAAGCATCAAGCCAAGAAGTCTAAATCACTTCAAGGACAAGAAGGGTCTACAATCCATCATTCATCAAGGAGGTCTACAAAGCTAGAAGAAAAGCCTTACATAAAGGCATCTACAAAGAAGAGTAGATTGAAGCAAGACCTACATCAAGCTACAAGTCTTCAAGCAAATCTCATCATCAAACAAGTACACTTGAACAAGGCAACTTGAAGAACATCAAGATCCTAGGAAGGCAAGCCATCAAGTTTTCAAGGAGGAATCAAATCCATTACATCTCAAAATCTATCAAGTAAGTACATGTCCCCTTCTGAATATACATCAATGTCTTTTTGCAAGGAAGGCAATAAATTGGTAGGTACCAATAACTTTCTTGCATGGAAGAAGAGGACCGATCTACTTCTCAAGGAGAATGAACTCCGAGAACATGTCAAAGGGAATATCACTGTTCTTGCTAAGGAACAAACTCAAGCTTTAGCCAAGTACAATAAGGATGAGACAAGAGCTCAAAGGATTCTGATAGAATCAATCAAAGACTCTCTCATTCCTTATGTCTCCAAATTTGAGACATCGAAAGAAATTTATGATAAGCTAGTAGAGCTATTCTCGGTATCCACAACTGGAGAAGTGATATCTCTGAGGAATGAATTATACAAGATGAAGAAAACAAAGGAAGGAATAGCTCCCTACTTCATGAAAATCTCTGAAATGAGAGATCAACTTCAAGAGCTTTGGGAAGTCATGTCTGACAAAGAAATGGCCACTGTAGTACTCAATGCTCTACTTGAGGATTGGGGCAACTTCACATGAAGCATATATGCCAAGAAGGAAGCAACCACTCTCAGTGAAATGTGGTCCCTATGCAGGACAAAGGAAACTAGACTCAAGGCAAAAGAAGATGGGGATCAAAGGAGCAAGCATTTGGTACCATGGCCAAGAGAAGGGGTAAATTTGGCAAGTTTGGTCCACAAAGAACAAAGAACAAAACATGTCCAACATCCAATATTTTGGATGTCAAGAATATGGACACTACAAAAGGAATTGTCCTAAGCTTAAGAAGGACAACAACAACAAAAGAAAGAGGGAAAAAGCTCACATGATTCGAGAGGTGAAAGAAGAAGAAAAGAAGCAAGAGAAGGAAGATCCTTCAGATCTCTACTATGACTAAGTCAAACTATTTACTTCTAGTCTTCTTTCAAGTTTTTGAGTAGCATAGGAGCATGTAGGAATATTGCATGGCTAGAACCATCCTCTAGAATCTAGAAGCATGATGTACATAGAGTTCTAGATACTCATGAAGATGTAGCATTTATAATAAGATTAAAAATGCATGGTAGAAATATCCTCTAGAATATAGGAGCATGGCAGATATAGCTCAAGATATTCATGTAGAAGAAGCTTACCTAGTATAGGAGCTCATCCATGATGAAAGAAAACTGATCATGATTAAAAATCTTAGAAGACCTCCATCATCAAAAGGAAAGGAACATATGCAAGGCAAGGGTCTCTAAGATCCTATGACGGAATCTTCAAAAGAAGGTTCATGAACCAAAGAAAATGTCTCATTGGGAATCCCATTCATGGGATTCAAGAAAAGGATGATATACAAGCAAGCTAAGATGACGCAAGAAGGGCCACACCAAGGACAACCAAACGAAGCTAAGATGATTAAAGGAGAATCAAGATGAGGTATGTATGCATCAAAGTTTAGTCATTTGTATATTTTGAGAAGATTTTTCAGCGTAAATCACATTAGAATGCATTTGTCGACGCATTTCGAACCAATGAGTGTGGTTCATCGTCAGGAGAAGTTGAAGAATCAAATCTTGGCTGCATGTTAAATAGATAGAGCAGAACATCCAATGGCTAAATTTGACCATGCAACGACTATATTGAACTGGGCAACTAGACTGGCTATAACGACGATATTTGACTGGGAAACAACGAACAGGACTGGACCAAGGGACAGGGACAAGAAAACAAAATTGGTTAAATAGTTAGTAAGTTAGTTATATGCCTATTACCATATTTAAATAAGGCAATGTATATATTTAATTAATAGGAATTAATTAGTTACTGAAAGGACTTATATTAAAGTTATATAAATAAATGTTTAGTTAGTTAATTGAAAGTTAGTTTAATATCTATTATCAATATGAATCAAAAGTGCTAATATTAAATTTATATCAAAGTTATCTAATTAGAGTTATATATAATTAAATATTTAGTAAATATTGTAAGTTAGTTTTAATTATATTTAATTAAAACGGCTAAATATTAAATTAAATATAATTAAATAGTTAATTGAAAGTTAGTTTTAATATCTATTATTATAAGGTAACTTATTTATTGATATGAATAAAAAGGGTTGATATTAAATTTATATAAAAGTTATATAATTAAACATTTATATTATATTAAAATTATATAATTAAATATTTAGTTAATTAATTGTGAGTTAGTTTTAATTTTATTTAATACAAAGGGGCTAATATTAAATATAAATAGTTACTTGTAAGTTAGTATTGTTATAGTTATTGCCATAACAACTAATTGTTGTTTAACCTATTAATAGATCTTATTAATAAAACTATTAAAGTAAACTTAAGCCATAAACCTAAAACTATCTAATTAAATATATTAATAAAATATAATAGGAAAAATTCATTAAAAGGATAACTTATTAAGATAGTTGAATAATGGACCCAGGATATGTGGCAAATTTCCCCAAAAATAACTACACCAATGAGGAGAAAGAAAGTAGTTTGTTTTAAATTGGTTAGTTAATTAAAAATATTTCTCATCTTAAAAATCCTTCATCAATATTTAGGTAAAGAAATTTTTTATAAAAGGTTTTTTATTTCTTAAACAAACAATATTGTTCTTAATATAAAAATTAAAACATAAAAATCAAAGGGACGATAAAAAAGGAAACACCGATGATCAGAAAACGAGGGGGAAAAGACAAGGAAGGCTCCACAGAGAAGAACACCACAAGGAGCGGGGGTGGGGGTGGGGCGGGGCGAGGGGGGGAAACGACTAGGAAGAGAGGGCAGGGATCCAGCAACTGCTAATTTTCCAGCCGTCATCTCTATTGAGATTACTTTGCCTTTTTTCAATCTCAATGGCTTCCCTAAATTTCCGGTGATGAAACTAAGCAACCCTAGCAATAACATGTGCCTCCTCAATACATATGTGATGTTTTGTCTTCTCAACATGCTCATCTAAGTCGGAAGACTGGGTCCTACCATGTTTTAAGTCGGTTGAGTGCTCATCAATCCTCTGGTTAATAGAACGACTAGTCTCACCAATATAGCGGGTCCCACAGGAACATGGAATAACATAGACACCTTTCATGTCCTTGGGGTCGACCGGGTCCTTTACCGACCGGAGGGAGCTACGGATTGTGTTAAGGGGTCTAAAGGTAGAGGGAACATTATGCTTCCTAAGAATCCTTGCAATCTTATCAGTGGTCCCTTGGATGAAAGGGAGATGAACCCCTGAGACTCGATCCTTAGGGTTTTTCTTGACCAATGAATTCTTGCTGGCTTTAAGGAAAGCTTTCTGACGGAGGTGCCTACTATAACCGTTATTAACAAAGACATTAAGGAGGTGGGCCTTCTCTTTATTGAGGTTCTTTTCATCAGAGATTCTCAGCACACGAGTGGCAAGCGTATTGAGAACGCCCAACTTTTGAGTCGGGAAATGATGGGAGCTGACATGAAGATACTGCTCAGTGTGTGTTTTCTTCTGAAACACTTGCTGGGAGAAGGAACCATCATTATTCTTTGAAATAAGAACATCGAGGAAAGGAAGGCATCCATCGACTTCCTGTTCCATAGTGAACTTAATGGCGGGGGATTGATTGTTGAGATGCTTGAAGAAAAGATCCAATTCTTCTTGGCCATGAGACAAGATGACATCTGTGTCATCCACAAATCTCTTCCAGAGCTTGGGTAAGAGACGGGCTGAGGCCAAAGCCTTGGATTCAAAATCTTCCATAAAAAGGTTAGCAACAACTGGAGACAGGGGGAGCCCATGGCAACACCACAGGTCTGTTCATAGAACTCACCTTCGAAGCTGAAAAAAGTGGAAGTGAGATATATCTCAACTAACCGAGCGATATCAGGGTCCGTGAGCTGGTTAGTAACCTCAATGGTCTCGTTTGTAGGAATGCATGTGTAAAGGGAGACCACATCAAAACTCACAAGAATGTCCCTTGGGTCAAGCTTTATGCCCTTAAGCTCTTCAACAAAGGACGCAGAGCCTTTGACGAAAGACCCTGTGAGGCCAACTAAGGGCCTAAGCTTCAAGGCAAGGTATTTAGCAAGAAGGTAAGTAGGACCACCAATGGTATTGACAATGGGCCTAAGGGGAGCCCCCTCCTTGTGAATCTTTGGAAGCCCATAGATCCTCAGAGTAATGGGGCTACTCTCCTTGGAGCAAGATGAAGAGCCTTACATAAAGGCACCCAGAAAGAAGAGCAGATCAAAGAGGGACCTACATCATCTACAAGTCATCAAGCAAGTCCACTTGGAGAAGGCAACTTGAAGAACATCAAGATCCTAGGAAGGCAAGCCATCAAGTTTTCAAGGAGAAAACAAGTCTACTACATCTCAAAATCTATCAAGTGTATGTCCCCTTTTGAATATACATCAATGTATTTTTGCAAGGAAAGTAACAAATTGGTAGGGACCAATAACTTTCTTGCATGGAAGAAGAGGATTGATTTACTTGTCAAAGAGAATGAACTTCTAGAACATGTCAAGGGGAATATCACCATCCTTGCTAAGGAACAAACCCAAGCCTTAGCCAAGTACAATAAGGATGAGACAAGAGCTCAAAGGATTCTAATAGAATTTATCAAGGACTCTCTCATTCCTTATGTGTCCAAATTTGAAACATCAAAAGAAATCTATGATAAACTAGTAGAGCTATCCTCGGTAACCACAGCTAGAGAAGTGATATCTCTAAGAAATGAATTGTACAAGATGGAGATATCAAAGGAAGGAATAGCTCCCTACTTCATGAAGATCTCTGAAATGAGAGATCAACTTCAAGAGCTAGGGGAAGTCATGTCCGACAAAGAAATGACCACTGTAGTACTCAATGCTCTACCTGAGGATTGGGGCAATTTCACATGAAGCATATATGCCAAGAAGGAAGCAACCACTCTCAGTGAAATGTGGTCTCTATGCAGGACAAAGGAAACCAGCTCAAGGCAAAAGAAGATATGGGATCGAAGGAGCAAGCATTTGCTACCATGGCCAAGAGAAAGGGAAAATTTGGCAAATTTGGTCCACAAAGAACAAACAACAAAGATATGTCCAAAATCCAATCCTATGGATGCCAAGAATATGGACACTACAAAAGGAATTGTCCTAAACTTAAGAAGGATAACAACAACAAAAGAAAGAGGGAAGAAGCTCACATGACTCAAGAGGTGAAAGAAGAAGAAAAGAAGAAAAAGAAGGAAGATACTTCGGATCTCTACTATGAATAAGTCAAACTCTTTACTTAAAATCTTCTTTCAAAGTTTTGAGTAGGATAGGAGCATGTAGGAGTAAAATAAAATTTCATGGCTAGAAACATCTTTTAGAATCTAGAAGCATGATGCACATAGAGTTCAAAATACTCATGTAGAAGGAGCATTTATAATTGAACAAAATGCATAGTTAGAAATATCTAGGAGCATGATAGATATAGCTCAAGATATTCATATAGGAGCATACCTAGTATAGGACCTCATCTGAAATGAAAGCAAATTGATCATGATTAAGAATCTTAGAAGACCTCCATCATCAAAAGAAAAAAGAAACATTTGCAGGGCAAGGGTCTTCAAGATCCTATGATGGAATATTCAAAAGAAGATTCATAAACAAATGCAAATGTCTCATTTGGAATCCCATTCATAGGATCCAAGAAAAGGATGATATGTAGGCAAGCTAAGATGAAGCAAGAAGGGTCACACCAAGGACAACCAAATGAAGCTAAGATGATCAAAGGAGAATCAAGATGAGGTATGTATGCATCAAAGTTTAGTCATGTTATCGTTTGTATATTATTGAGTCATGAGAATAGTTCTATAACATGATCAAGAAGGAAAGAATCTCTTTCACCAATGACATGCTCGAAGGCATGTACTACAATGCATTGAAGGTCAACAAAATAAATACTCACATAAGGAGTATAAGATTGTTGACTAAGAAGCAAGTGAAGAAGGAATGCTGACTAGTCCTAGAAGCAAGCAATGAAGAAGTGCTCTCACAAGGAGCATAAAGTGGTTGGCCAATCTATCCAAGAAGAAGCAAATGAAGAAAGAGATTAAGCATGTGAAGAACACCATGATCACCAAGAATCACTATCTGACAAGATCCATTGAAGATATATCCCGAATGAAGGCAGGACAACTCTGACAAAGGAAGGAAAAACCCTTGACACCTATGAAGGCATTGGAAATACAAAAGGTGGATATAACTGATTCTACTCTACAAAGATGTCATGATGAAGAAGCGATCCAACAAAACTTAATGTTGAAGCAATAACAGGATGAAGTCATGAAGGACTACACAACCAAAGCATGGGAACAAGCCAGTTCAACGAAGCATCCATGAGAAGAGTATTCTGAAGCATGGACAAGATGACAAAGGAGTAGCAAGATGACAAGAGATCTTGATATATGACAAGAAGACCACTTTCCACAAAGGAAGCAATGACATGACAAACTAGGAAGGAAAGTGATTGATGGATGGTGCCCTAGCAAAAGGAAGTTCGAACCAAGACTTCATGACATCGAAAGAAAGAAGAAGATCAAGTAGCTGAAAGACCCACGAAGAAGAAGTTGTTGATGAATGGACAAGTCCCTAGCTAAGAGGGAATTATAACAAGTTCCCAATTACAAAGGAACTTGGACAAGTACCTTGGTAGAGGATACTTGGGCATGTCTTTCTCAATTGAGAGGAAGTGATAGACACAACATTCTTGTCTTCACTTGGGAAGAAAGAATGGGAGGATTGGGTAATCATCTGGCATCTGATACTCTTTGAGGATGTGTTGGGCATCCAAGACAAGAGTAGGCAAGAGGAGCGATATTCTTTGAGGGCTGGGAACCCAAGACAAGAATAGTCCTAGAAGGTCATACTCAGTGAACACCCGGGTGGGTATGTACTTTGAGAGACAATGACTAAGGTGTCTATAAGTCATTGGTCTTGCCAACATTGTGCTATAATCTATTAAGAGATAGAGTTGTCAGTCAAGGCCTTGCTGTGGAAACGATGTTGGTTATTATGATGCTATAACAAATGGATTGCAAATCTGGTTTCTCTTATGTGAATTATTCAAGATTGAAAAATAGCCAAACACCTTGTAATGATTTATGAATACCTCCCTAGTTAAGAGGGAGTGTTGAAGAAAATGTAACTAGGCTTGGTCTTCGTAAATGTATCTTTGCTATTTGTATTTATTCAAGAAAAGAGATATTATTTTTATGATATTATCAATGAGTTTCTTGCTCATTGAAGTAGGTCAAGCGCATGTTTAAGTGCTTCTAGGAAGTCAAAGAGTGAATGTATTTATGTAAGACCCTTTGAGGGCATGTTACACTATGTATAAAATGGTATAAAGGTCAAAGGAATACCTCCCAGCAAAGTCAAAGTCATCTCCTTGCAATGAAAGCCTTCAAGCAGCAAAATAATGAAGAAATAGTCGAGTCGGCCTAAAGACAACAAGTCAGCCTAAAGGAGGGACAATCCTCTATATATAGAGGCTGTCCACTCCCTCTCAACGTCAATGAAGCAAGCTCTGAAATCAGCGAAGGTAGAAGCCGAGGAAAGTGAAGGAAAAGGCAAGTCTAAGGGTCTCCAAGAGAAGAGAAGAAAGGAGGAAGAAGACCAAAGTAAAGAGGACTGTTTCTAGGGCTAGAAACAGTCACACGTGCGAAGAAAAGGAGGGAAAGTCTGCGACATAACAACAGCTAGAGAACAGTCCATGAATTATCATTGTTTGGGTGAGAAATTAAGTCTACAAGGCCTCCCATGCCTAGCGAAGGAGTCTCAATCTCTAGCGAAGGAAAATAACCCTAATTCTCTAGGGTTCCTACCACATGTGGCAAAACTAGGGCTGTTGTTCATTAGTTTGTAGACCTATTTCTAGAAGAACCTCGTTGGATCAAGGGAAGGGTGTCTTCATAAGTGAAGATCATCTCTATGTAAAGAGGGAGCATATCTCATCAAGAAGCTCACATAAGAAAGGTCTATCTCTAGACAAAGATAGAAGGAGGACGAAGTGCTGGGAAGCAAAAAGCCGGAAGGAGGAAGTATATGTGCCGGGAACAAAGTGCATAATAGAGGAAGGACTTGAATTTTGCTTGGAGGACATCCTAGTCAAGGGTCTAGGGTTTGGCATTGGTCAATAAGAAGCTTCAATAAGAGAAACTTACCAAAGAGTTTTCATCTCTAAGAGAGAGAGGTTTTGGCCTTGGCAGAGAGCCAACATTTGTGTTCTTGTATTTATGTTTTTGGTAGCAGTTTGATGAAACACACACACTAATAATAAGAAGATCAAGCTAAGATAATTGTAAAAGTGCTTCACAAATTGTTATCAAGTCAAGAAGAATCACACTAGACCTAATTGCCCTGGATTCTTCAACAATCTCCTCCATAAACTTTGTGTATTCTACAAGCTTTCCTAACCAAGGAAAAGTGTAAAGAAAATGTTAGTAGTATGCAATACAAGCAAATCTCGATGTGAGGAGGAAACAAAACATAAAAGAGGAAACAAAGAACAAGATACTAATCTTTTGGTACAATGGTGAAGGCTTCCTCTTAATCCAATCCTTTTGAGGGATGCCTACAACTTCTAAAAATAATTCAAAAATCTCTAAAAATATATATTAGATTTATGAGCTCTAAAAGTCAAAACATAAAAGAAAACATTGCAAAAATTTAAAGTAGAAGGATATACAAGGGATAGTATCAGAGACTTTAGCAAATAAGTCTTTGACTTCAGATTCTTCGATCTTGTTTTTCTTTGGTGGAGCTTCATCGACAACATTTTCATGTTCGCTATCTCTCTTCTTATTCCTTGGATTCTCAGGACATTGACTTTTGTAGTGTCCCATTTTATGACAATTGTAGCACTCAATCTTTGATAGATCAACCTTCTTCTTTGGTCCTTTGAACTTCTTGTATGTTCCCTTCTTCTTGTGATGAGAAGAGTAGGCATTTGAAGTGTTGTCTACTTCATCCTCCTTGTTATTTACTAATGATATATGGGCTTCTTCTTGACTGCATGCATTCCACATTTGTCCAAAGGTTGGTGTATCCTTCCCACTGCTAATTCCTGGTGCAAAAGAGCTCCAAGATTTTGGTCGACCTAGTAGTGCAGTAATTATGAGTTCTTTCTTCGGTACAACTTCATCAATCGCTTGGAGTTCATCTCTTATTCTAGATATCCTTACAAAATATGATGACACAGTATCATCTTTTTCCATCTTCATTGTCCTTCATTCTTGAGGCTAGCTATATGACCAATGTTCTTGATGGTAAATAACTTGGATAGGGCTTCGTACATTTCTTGAGCAGAATCTATATTGGATATGTACGAGATTATATTATCCTTTACTCCATCTACTATTAGGTTCATGGCCAAGATGTCGGTTTCCCTGTACTTCTCCTTTCCTGCATAATCTATAGGTTTCTTAACTTTTCCTTGAACAAAATCCAAAACTTTATGCTTAGCAAGAATGAGATCTGTCCTCATTTTCCATGTCCTGTAGTTTGAGGCTCCTTCTAGATTGTTTTCTTTCTTCATTGAGGTTGTCATAGTCTCTATAGATAGTGGTCTTCTCTTCTTATATGATCCTTTCCTTAATGAACTTTCAATAGACCTTCAAGCTGCGTTTTCCTTACTTCACCTTAGCTCTGATACCATGTTCGAAAATTAGAAAGGCAAAAATATTTTCTTATATTGATAATTAATTGTGATATTCTTGTAGTCTTATTATCTTCTCTTTATGTTCTTTTATTTTTGTTTCATCAAGCAATAATCAAATCAAAACATGAAGACCAATGACACCAGATGTAGGCACTCAACCAGGGCTAAAACCCCTCTCTAGGGAAAACCTAGTCAAACTCTTCCACTAATCAAATTGAGATAGACCAAGACCTAAGACCCAAAAGACCTTCCTCCTCCATGAAGTCAACCTTCCAAGATGATTCAACAAACTTCAGTAGTCTCTTCTTGTCCAACAGCTTCAACCCAACAACAATCTAGAATTTCAGCCTTACTGCAGATTTGAAATTTCAGCCTCCCCAACAACTTCAGAATTTCGCATGTGAGAGAGAAGAGATATAAATTTCGACTTCTTTTTGCTTGACAAAGACTGACTTCTTCTGCAGTACGGTTTTCTTCCTCTTCCTTGAATTTCACACCCTTTTTCTTCAGCAACAACTGCAGATCAAACTTCTTGTAGATGTGCTTCAAATGAGGTCGAGTTGCTGCCTTTATATAGTAGATTTTGCTTCTCAATTAGGTTGACTTGTCTAGATTGAGGCCGACTTGGTGGAGGAGGCCTAGAAGACTGATTTTACATCAAAATAAATTTCTTCTTTGATAGATAAAGCCCAAGAAGGGTATTTCACATATTGACAAGGACAAGGCCACTTGATATAAACCCTAGAAGCCTACAATGGAGACTTTGACCTAAAAATCATTGGACCAAGCACAAAACCCATCCTTTTAATAAGTCAATTTATTTAACAATTAAATTCCTTTTTCTTTCTTTTGACAAATACATTACATCATGACTCAGATACAATTATGAAGACCGACACTAGTTACATTTTTCAACATAGGGAGGCTGAATTGCCTAAAAAGAAAGACACATAACTCTACCTCAGTTTCGGCCTTGTGGCCAATCTGCAACCAGACCGCAGTCTTTGCAGCTAGATTGCAGTATCTACGGCCCCTGCAGCCTGCGGATGTTTGCAGGTTGCCTAAGGATGACTGAATTGCCTTAGAATGCCAATGAATTCCGCCTCAGAAATGCCACAAATCCGTGTTGTTTTTCTAGATAGATGAGTCCCATGATTTCTAGATTAGAATAGAAGATAGACAAGAATTTTACTAACTAGGGTGGAATCTTTCACCATCAAAATTAGTAGAGGAAAAGGGGTCTTAAAACCCTCAGAGCAATAGCTAAAAAAGACATATGTATTTCATTCAATTCGATGTTCCTAATTTGATTCCAAGTCTCCTCTATTTATAAATTTCTCCATGGGCTCCCAAATGTGAGGGGTTGTGAGTGCAAACGCCAATTTTGGGTCTTTTTGTCCCATCTGATCCAACTTTTGCACAATGTTGCCCCACCATTGGAAAAATTGGGTTTTAACTTTTACCCCTTTATCAAGACTATAACCTACGGGGTTGGATATGCTATTCAGTCCTCTCATGCGAAATTAATCAACAGGGGACATCACATGGTTGAGTGGGATCCAAGACCAGCCTCTATCAACCAACTAGTGTGGAGTATTCTCTAGGCTTTGCCTATAGCACTAGGTCTTGGCCTAGATTCAAGACGCTAATGGTAAGGAAAAAATGTCAAGGCATTCTACCTTGTTTCCATTACACCTACAATCCTCTTGAATTATTAAAAAAGAGACATCTACAAAATGACATTTAACAAGTTGGTTGATATATGGCCATGGGAGAGAAACACCATGAATAAGGCCTTGCCCTATCTTCTGGATAATAAGTTATCCTTGTGATTTGATGATCATAACATGTTGGTCTGGAATGCACGAGCAACCCTGCCTGATAGAATGAAATTTCCAACACCTTAGATATACATTCGTTTATAGATAAATATGTTGAGGCATTTGCAAATAAAGTTTCAACAAGTCTGAGAAAGAAATGTTTTTAGCATATCTAGGATGAAGGGAGTACCCAACAATTTAAAGAGCTACCCATGTTGAATCCAAGACTAGCCTTTATGACCCAATCGATACAATTATTGTTGAGGGTTTGCCTACAACACTAGGAAATGGCCCACTTGATTCAAGATATGGATGCTGAACAAAAAATGTTAAGACAATTCATCGTGTTGTCAATCGACTCATGATCCTCTTTGATTTTAAGAAATAACCATTTGCAATATGATTGTTAAGATGTTGTTTGGCATCTAGTTCTAGGAGAGGAATGCCATAAACAAGGCCTAGTCCCGCCTTTTGGGAAATGGGGTATCTTAGTGGTTTAGTGGCCATTGCATACAAGGTTTAACACGTGGGCAACCCTATTTAACAGATGTTGATTTGGGGTAGCATCGGATTTGCTCTAGCCATGAAAATTGGTGGAGAGGCTAAAGCACATGAGATCTCTGTTGAATTATGATATGTTCTATGCTTACAACAGTTTACTCTTTTCTTCTTATTAGCCACAGATTAGAAATCACATATACATTAAGTGTAGTGCAGATAGAACATTAAACGAGCAACAAAAACAAGCCAAGACAAGAAACACAAGATGTGGCGGCTAGCTAGGGACAAACCCCAATGCGGGGAAACCCTTTGATCAAATCTTCTTTTATCTTCAATAGTTCAGCAGAGAGAAATAGTACAAAATTAGAATTCTGTAATTTTATATCAGCAGTGGCAAATCCTAGATCAGCAAAGTCAAACTTGGTTAAATGAGTCGAAATTGACCTCCAATATGCATGGTCAATTTCTGGTCAAGTAGGCCTCGAACAGCCGAAAGAAACAACCCTTGAACAGCCCCAAAAACACAGTGAAACTGCTGTTGACTGAAGTCAACTTGCTGCCCAAAACTAGGGCAGTCAACGCTGGTCAAACCTATGGATGGATTGCCTCGATTTTTGTGCCAAAATTTGCGGCCTGCCTAGGAGAGGCAGCCACACCAAAACTGCACTCTTGATGAGTCAACGCTTGGTCAATGCAAGTCAAAGATACCTTCAGCTGCTTTTGCGTCCTCCTTTCAGCGTCCTCCTTGCCCTAATGCGTCCTCCTTCTCACGTTTGAGTTGCTCCTTGTATAACCCAAAGCTAAGGAGAGAGAGAGAAGAATGAGTGAGATGAGATGATGACAAAATGAATCAACCTCTCTTGTATTTATATGATTTACTGGGCATGTGTGCCACACATTTAACTGTTGCCCGACTTTGACACTTTGTCAAGTAAATACAAATAAATTCATATCTCCATAAATACTTGTTGGAATCGGAAGATCTTTAGATCAATTCTACACCTTTCGACAAGAGGAATCTAGGAAAAATATCCGCTGCCATAAATGAGGTGACCCACATGGAGTTTGGCCCTAGTTGCCAATTTTAACACTCCCTCTCAACTAGGGAGAACTCCATCTGCAATCCATCTGACCGCCGCTACTAACCCAGCCATCAAATGCACTGCCCTGCATTGCTTGGCCATGCTCTGCTCTACTCTGCTCGAACTTTGAAGAAGAAGAAATGATCGAGGATGTATCATACCATCCTCCACTGACCCGAAGTCAGTCTTAGAGTGTGTCAACCACTGTCACTGATCCCAGATCAGTATCATTGATCCTAGATCAATGGAGGTCATCCTAGCATATGGAGTACAATAGATACGACGATGCATCCATCGATAGTACTACTAATGGTCCCTAACCCCATTTCCCTACTCATTGATCATATGAAGGTACTTCCCATGAGTCCCAGGCTGCATGGGTGGGATGCCTCAACAGGTGAACTAATCATCATGTCCACAGGAGAATGAATCATCATATCCAACAGTCGCCACATGAGAATTAATCATCCTGTCCCATAGGAGAACTAATCATCCTGTTCCACAGTTGCCACGGAGAACTAATCATCTTGGCCCACAGGAGAACTAATCATCTTGTTCCACAATTGCCACGGAGAACTAATCATCCTGGCCCACAGGAGAACTAATCATCCTGTCCTACAGTTGCCATGGGGTGTCACAGGGGAAGGTTGAACCTTTCAACTTGTACATAGTGCACCACCAGGGGATGGTGAGTTTCCCTGTGGTCGCATGTCGCTCCAAGAAGTACCTCGCGCCCCCCTGGAGCTCCTAGAGCTCAATACATCATAGTTGACCCTCATAAGAGGGTCTCTGAACGAAACTAAGTCGTTCTCAAAAACTTAGGAATTTGACCTTTCCCATGGGCTTCATCAAAATGTTGGCGACCTGTTCATCTGTACCGATATGTTGGAGCCTCATTGCTCCCGCTGCACCATATCTCGAATATAGTGGTAACTGATATTGATATGCTTAGAGCGATCATGAAATACGGGATTCTCCGATAAACGAATCCCTCTCTGGTTGTCACACAGGATCATGGTGGTATCCAATGTGAATTCAAACAGCTCATTGAAGAGCTTTCGCAACCATACCACCTCACAAGAGGCCATACTAGCAGCGATGTACTTTGCTTCGGTGGTGCTCAAAGTTATCGACTTCTACTTCCTGCTCATCCAGGATATCGAGGCAGATCCCAAAGAGAAACAACACTCAAAAGTGCTCTTTCGGTCCACCACACTGCCTGCCCAATCAACATCGATATATCCAAGTAGTCTCAAATCTCCGACAGTGTATCTTAACCCATGAGTGATTGTGCCACGAAGATATCTCAACAGATTCTTGGCACCAATCCAATGTGTGGTGAGGCTCAACCATATGTTTGACTCAACGTGTTGACTGCAAAGCATATATCTGGATGGGAGTTCACCAAGAACATCAAAGCTCCGACGAGTTGATGATATTCGGTAGCATTTCGTAAAACAGGTCCGGCAACACTATCGCTTAACTTCTTGAAGTCAAGCTCCATCGAGGTAGTCACGGGCTTGCAGTCAACCATACCGAATCTCTCCAATATTTTCACCATGTATTTTCCTTGAGATAGGAAAATCTCCCCTGGTTTCTACCAGACTTCCAGTTCTAGGAAATAGTGCATTAGTCCTAGGTCTTTCATCTCGAACTCGGAAGCCAACTCCCTCTTACATTTGAGAATGAGAGGTTTTGCACCTGTTAGAAAGAGGTCATCAACGTACAATACCAGTATGAAAGGTTTGTCATCTTCAACATTAAAGTAAAGGTTAGGGTTGACTTCACTCCTAGTGAATCCCAACTTCATCAGGTAGCTATCGATCCTCTCATACCACGCTCGGGGTGCCTGCTTTAGCCCATAGAGGGCTTTCGTCAACTTGCACACGTGAGATTCTCGATCATGAATCTCAAATCCTTCTTGTTGCTCCACATAGACCTCCTCTTTGATCGAACCATGCAAGAACACGGTCTTGACATCCATCTGATGTAGGTTCCATTCTTGTGAAGCAACAAGGGCTATGATCAAGCGGATGGTGGTATATCGGGCAACAGGTGCAAATATCTCGTCATAGTCTATACCTTCCTTCTGAGAGAAGCCATGAGCGACAAAACGAGCCTTATATTTTTCCGCACTTCCATCAACTGCATGCTTTATCTTGTAAAACCATTTCGAAGTGACAACTACTTTGTCCTGGGGTCTGGACTCTGGAGACCACATCCCAGACATCTTTTTTCATGATGGACTCATATTCCTCAGTCATAGCATCCTTCCATACTTGATGCTTGACAACTTCTGCTAATGATGAAGGCTCATTTTGGATGATCGTGTTCATGATGGTCAAGTATCCCTGGTACCTGGTTGGCTTCTTACTTTCCCGGAAGGTTCCCCTGGGTGCAATGTGCCCTTCAACATCATCAAGTGCCCCCCTTAGCCATGAAGGCCTCTTCCTAGAAGAGAAAGGCTCTTGCGGAGGGGGATCAATAGGATCCATAGGTTCTTCCACATTGGGCATTGTCTCATCTTCCTTTTCCTTTGGTTCCTTGGTGTGTCTTTAGATTCCCTTTGAGTAGGAAAATTGTCAACTTTGCTAAGAGCCATATCTTCGTCAAAGGTGACATCATGGCTAATCTCGATTTCCCTTTGACCAGCCACATAGATTCTATAGCCCTTATTGTTTTCGCTATAGCCCACGAAGATTCCTTTCTTTCTAGATGCACCCAATTTATTCCTCTTCTCCTTCGGCACATGAAAGTATACCAGAGTTCCAAAAATTCTAAAATGAGATATGTCAGGTTTCTTACTAGTGAACATCTCTTTGGGAGTCTTGGAACCCAATTCTTGATGAGGGCATCGGTTTTGCACATATACGGTGGTATTCCCAGCTTCGGCCCATAGAAACTTCGGAAGTCTTTGATCGTGAAGCGTAGCATGGACAACTTCCACAATCATACGATTCTTCCTTTCCGCCACACCATCCTACTCAGGAGTATATGGTGTTGTAGTCTCCCTCTTAATGCTAGCTTCTTTGCAAAATTCATGAAACTCATTGGATTCATACTCAGTCTCGTTATCAGTCCTTAAGATCTTGATTTTCTTTTCGGTTTGATTCTCGATCAAGGCTTTGAAGTGACGAAACCAAGTGAACACTTCATCCTTCTTTTTTAAGAAATATATCCAAGTCTTGCGAGAATAGTCATCTGTAAAAGTGAGGTAATATAAATATCCTCCCAAGGAGTTCACAGGCATCATACCAGATATGTTTGGGTTAATCAACTGCAATATATCAGAGGTCTTGCTTTGGCTTGAGGGGAATGGTCCTCTTTTCGGCATATCCCGGACATACACCTTCTTGCTCTACTTGGAACTCGGGCATCCCTGTCACCATTTGTCTAGGATATAGGAATGGAGCCCTTCCATCACCTTGCCATCAAAATCAAAGCCGCATTTGTATGAAAATGCGGGGTTGAGGAAGAGTGCTACTGCATGAATGGGTTGATGAACCATCCCTGTCCACCGATTGTCAATCACATCCCATAACATCATCTGCTTATCAAGGCCAACATAATCCTTGTCTGCATAATAAGAATGAATGACCTCCTTGGCCCTATCCATGCCCTCATACAAATAAGCCATTACAGGCTTCTCCCCATCCACCAGTCTGAGAACCTTTATTATAGGTTCACTAACTACGCATGCTTCTTCTACTCCACGGCAAAACTTCTCAGAGTATACCATTTTTGCAATGGCTTTCCCATCATGTCGCCTGCTATATCTACAATTACGCCAATCATCAGACACAAACATTTGCTTCAACTCAAACTGACATCGAAGCAAAGATTGAAGAGTAATAAAGTTTGTGGCAAAACGTGTGATCGCAGGACGCCGCAACTCCTTGTTTCTAGTGAACCTCCTCATGAGGCTAAGAACAAAAGCATGGTTATAAATAAACTTGGGGATGCTCCTAGCCATATCAACCCCCTCCTTGATGAAAAAGAGTTTCCCCATATCCTCAAGCAACAAATTGAGACAATGTGCTGCACACGGAGTCCAGAACAATGTGGGATGCCTCTTCATAAGCATCTTGCCGGCAGACACATAATTAGTTGCATTGTCTGTTATGACTTGCACCACATTCTGCACACCAATCCCTTGAATGAACCCATCTAACAACTCACATATCGTTGCTGCATCTTTGATATGTTCTGATGCATCCAACGATTTAATAAACATGGTACCTTTAGGACAATGTACCAAGAAATTTAGAAGGGTCCTACCCTTCCTATCTGTCCAACCATCAGACATCACTGTGCATCCAGTTACTTCCCATGTCTTTTTCAACTCCGCCAATCTAGAGTTGATGTCTTGTTTTTCTGCTTGAAGAATTGGCCCCCGCAACTCCTCATATGTGGCACTTTTGTACCCTAGGCCCACAACAGTAATAGCATCACACATTGGCTGCCAAAATGGATTGGTTTTGGTGATGCTGAGAGGTGAGTCGCTCCAGAAAATACACCTCCCCATGACTCTATCTGCTTCTTGCTTCTCTTTTTTTTTAACAAGCGATTTTATGCCAGGTTGTGCTCCATGTCCTGTTCGTGGAACAAAAAATGATGAGCTCGCACTAGCAGTAGCAGGTGATGATGTGCCAGCTATGGAGCCCCTCCCACTACCCTCAACATCAAAATCAGGAGAAGATATCCCGAAAGATCTACCTGCACGTTCAACTTTGTTTCTTTCTGCCTCTTCCTTCTTTCTGTCTTTTCCATCAATTGCCTCAAGAGCTTTTTGTATAAGCTTCGGACTAGAAACTGTACAAATCCCAACATCGTCCACTGAGTCTAGCAAGATGGTATTTCAGTCGTGTAACCCCACTTGTCATCCTGGTCCCACACAATTTGCATGTAAGATATGCACGATTTGTCCCACCATTAGGGTTTCCATACTCCCAAAATGGGTCCAAGGCTTTTGGCATATTTGTATTTTGTAGTGGCCTAACTCAAACCTAGGGCACCAAAAAAAAAATTGGAATTAATAAATAAGTAATAACCACATCATTTTACAAAACAGTTTTTTTGCTACATTATTTGCAATTTTGCAATGTGAATTGAAAATTCAATGAAAAACCATAAATGACAATAAGAGGGTGTATTTGAAAGTTTAAAAAAAATTGCAGTTTGCTCTCGAATATCAGAGAAATCTGCAAGGGAAACACCAAGTAGATAATCATGGCTACATGAATAAACAACATTGTGTGCACATATCTCTGTAATACCATAACATACTGTAACTCTGTTCAGCAAATTGAAATGATAAAATTCAAAATTTGCTTGTCGATTAAAATCAAATAAAAAAATATTTATATATAACAGTGGTGTGACCTTCGTTGCCTCACAAGGAGACATTTTTCTAGCCCTTCCAATACACAGAAAGCAGTAGATTAAAATCTGTTAAATTATTGCTTATTCCCTATCAGTGCAGTTTCAACAATGGCTACATGCTTCAGGAAATTTGTCAATAAGAGGAGGAATATGTTTCACTTCTAAGGCATTACACAACATCCAATATGTATCATTTCATAAATTCATACATAGAAATAGGCAAATGGTAAACCTACCTCACTGTTCACAATAAGAAACTAATTTCTAAAATGAAGAAATTTTATAGAGGACCCCTAATATATAATAAATAGGCTCTGCAGCTATGAACTCAAAAAAAATGGAGTTTGCTCTCCATATGGAGAAAAGTTAAAAACTTAAAACCCTTGCATTTGCTCATGGGCATGAAAATATTTTCAAATGGGAAAAAAAAGGCAAAATGATTGTAGGCAAATAGGCAAGCAAGAACAATCCTAAAACTAACAAAAAATTCATTAACATAGGGGTTTATTTGAACATACCTGTTAATGGAAGAAATGAAATTGTCTCACTGTTCTTGAAGCTTAGATCAACGAAATCTTTGTTGTTGGTGGCGATAATAGCTATGCAACGCTCAAACCCTCCTTGGCAGCAAGCACATAGCTCTCCCCTTCCTTCTCCAACAATCATAAATGAAAATGATTGATAAAAGTCAAAATCAGAATTTTATAACCTACGCGGATTTTTTTTACTGTCCCGGCGATATATTGGATCGTCGTGTGATATTTTGCCGAAATATTGGTGATATTTCTGAAATATCGCGATATTTTCTTGGCGATATTTCGGCTCGTCGAAAATATTGCGATATTTACAAATATCGCCTATATTTCAGCGATATTATCAACATTGGTCATGAATATATACCATTCAGGCAGTAGTCTTCCAAGAGTTGTGATAGTCATTTCCCTGTCAAGAACTACTTCCCCAATAGATAGGAGATCATTCTTGATCTCGGTGATCCTTAAGAAATATGCTTGCATACTCTCATCTTTTCCCTTCTTAATTTCCTTCAGCGTATTTCTAAGGAACAGAACTTGATTTGCATCATTAACTTTAAACAAACTCACAAGTCTATCGTAGATTTCCTTGGAGGTTGTCAGCTCAGAAACATAGGCCACCAGGCGCTTGTCGATAGAAGTCCCGGATGATCTTCCTTGCTTTGACTTCTCCCTTGGACCACTTGCTTTTGGCGGCAGCGGATGCATTGATGGAGGCGCAACAATATTGCCTCTCACATGGTCCAACACTTCCTGATCTTCTAAAGTTAGATCGAGAGACATCTTCCATCTGTGATAGTCAGACTTCTCACGGAGCTTGTCTTCGGCGGGGACGAGTGTTGAGGACCCCATGAAGTTTTTAGGATAGCCTTTCCAACCTTCTCTTCGGTGATTGCTCTTGCTTGGGCTTTGTCTTCACCTTAGCTCCGATACCATGTTGAATTATGGTATGTTCTATGCTTATAGTAGTTTACTTCTTTTCTTCTTATTAGCCATAGATTAACAATCACATATACATTAAGTAAAGTGCAGATAGAACATTAAATGATCAACAGAAAACAAGCCAAGACAAGAGACACAAGATGTGGCGGCTAGCTAGGGACAAGCCCCAATGCCGGGAAACCCTTTGATCAAATCTTCTTTTATCTTCAATAGTTCAGTAGAGAGAAATAGTACAAAATCAGAATTCCATAATTTTATATCAGCAGCAACAAATCCTAGATCATCAAAGTCAAAACTGGTTAAACGAGTTGAAATTGACCTCCAATATGCATGGTCAATTTCCGGTCAAGTAGCCCTCGAACAGCCTAAAGAAACAACCCTTGAACAACCCCAAAAACACAGTCAAATTGTTGTTTACTGAAGTCAACCTGCTGCCCAAAACTAGGGTAGTCAACACTAGTCAAACCTGTGGACGGATTGCCTCGATTTTTGTGCCAAAATCTACGACTTGCCTAGGAGAGGTAGCCACATCAAAACCGCACTCTTGATGAGTCAATGCTTGGTCAACGTAGGCCAAAGATACCTTCAGCTGCTTTTGCATCCTCCTTGCCCTAATGTGTCCTCCTTCCCACGTGTGAGCTGCTCCTTGTATAACCCAAAGCTAAGGAGAGAGAGAGAGAAGACTGAGTGAGATGAGATGATGAGAAAATGAATCAACCTCTCTTGTATTTATATGATTCACTGGGCATGTGTGCCACACATTTAACTGTTGGCCGACCTTGACAATTTGTCAAGTAAATACAAATAAATTCATATCTCCATAAATACTTGTCGGAATCAAATGATCTTTAGATCAATCCTACACCTTTCGACAAGAGGAATCTAAGAAAAATATCAGCTGCCATAAATGAGGTGAACCACATGGAGTTTGGCCCTAGTTGCCAATTTTAACAATCTCCAAGACCTAGAAATGGTTTGGGGAAACTCCACCCGGTTAGAGAGATATTAAAATAATTAATATTTTTAATGGGTCCCTAAGTCTAAACTTAGGAAAATAAAAATATTAATGGGTATTAATATAAAACTGGGTGAGAAGGTTTTAAATGACATGGATCAAGCCAAATATAATCTCAGCCGTTGATTAGAGGCTTAATCTCGGCCATTGAAGACTCAACAGAAAAAGTATAATAGGAGGCTCGAGGGTCAATTGGAGATACACCAAGATTGGTTAGTTAGTTCGATTTTCTGGAGCGGGGTTTGCTGAGAGAAATCGAACAAGTGATCAGAGTTGCAGTGAGGGGCAGTGAGTGCATAGTAGAGAGGTAGAGATTGTGCCGAAGGACCAGCGCAAAGGTAGAGGAGGTTATGCAAATCCAGGAGGAGCCACGCAGAGGGCCAGAGTGACTGCGCAGAGGTTAATAGGGCCTGCGTGAGCGACGCAGAGGGCCAAAGAGCTAGCGTAGGGCAGCAAAAGGTTGACGCAGGGAGCTTCTGAGTGACGCAGAGGCTAGGAGGGATGATGTAGAGCTTCAGAGAAGCGTTAGAGAGATTTTCGTGGAGCAGACTTGCTGAATATCTGCTTCCGAAGAGAGGTATTACTACTAGATTGATTTCTCTGTTGGGTGAGCTAGTTTGGCACCCTAGTTGTACTGAAGAACGTTGCTTAGTAATAAAACCCTCAGAATTGCTGCACTGGTTTTCCCAAGTTGGGTTTTTCCGGGGACGATTGTCCAAAAATAACAGTGTCCCTTGTGTGTTTGTCTTCTATTTTTAGTTGATGATTTGCAAATGGTTGACACTGCATTTGTGTTTATTTTCCGTGTTTATATGGTGAAATAACTTTTTAAAGGAATAAACAAGTAGGTGAAATAAACCAGATAGTGCAAGAAGAATTTCTAACGGGTTAAACTTAGAAATTTCAACATGGTATCAGAGCGTTTTAGGTCATAGGGGAGCTGAAGGCACAAGCTGAAATCAGAAAATTTGCAGCAGAAACAGCTGTCTTGAGAGAAAGAGTTGTTCCTAAGCAGAGGAGTGATGCAGAGGGTCTGCGTCATCAGTTTGAGTCAGAGAGAGGGCCCGCATAGAGGCATAGGAAGGCAGAAGAGGCTCACGAAGAGCCATGTCATCTTGCTTAGCCAGGTAGGAGTGACACAGTTGGTCTGAGGAGCGATTCAGGCTTGCTGGGATTGCATAGAGCAAAAAGGCTCAATTTCTTCAGTTACTGGGGCCTAGGGAGCTGTGGATAGATTATGGATTGTGAAGCTGGTGGGGTGCTGTTGCTGTCGAAGCAGAGTAGTATTTAACGGGACAAAACCAAGGTAGAGGGAATCGCTACTTAGGCGGATTTCTAGCCAAGAAATCTAGATTAGTGTTGCAGGAGCAAAGGGGATTAGAGAGGAGCGATTTGACGGTTGGCAGGAGGATTTCTAGAGGGAAATCGAGACTCAGAGGGAGTCGAGGAGAGGATTTCCAGGAGGAAAATTGAGACTCAGAGGGAGTCTAAGAGAGAACTTCCAGGAGGGAAGTCGAGACTAAGAGGGAGTCGAAGAGAAGAGCGGAGATGGCAATGAACAGATTGAGGGATCAGGACAGGTTGGACGGGGCATCCAACTTTGTCATTTGGAAGGCCAAGATCCTGTTTGTTTTGGATAGACATCGCATCAAGGCCTTCGCCTTGAGAACTGTGGCTATCCTAGTTGACCCAACTGATAACGAAAGGTATGAGGATGCAATGGCCAAGGCAAAGTGCATAATCCTTGATGGGGTCAAGGATCATGTAGTTCAACATATTGCCGAGAAGAACATGGCAAAGGAGATGTGGGATACCTTGACGACATTGTATCAAGGCACTTCCGTGTAGAGGAAGATGCTATTGGAGAATCAGCTGTGGTCGTATCAGATGCAGAAGGGGGAGCAGATAGATCTATACCTTAGCAGGTTGCAGGAGATTTGGGACCAACTTACTTCCATAGGGGCCACGCCGGATCAGGAGTTCATGGTGAGGACCGCCTTGAATGTAGTCTCCGAGGAGTGGGAGACATTTGTCCAAAGCATTTTGGACAGAGCTAATCTTCCAGAATGGGAAGAGATGTGGGCAACTTTTCGCCAAGAAGAGATCAGATGGTTGACCAAGGTGGGCAGTAGCAACAAAGGAGGTCAAATCAAGAAAGAGGAGGAGGATGCGGTTCTGGCATCTGCGGGACAACAGTGGAAGAGAAAGAAGAAGGACATCTCCAAGATAAAGTGCTTCCGTTGTGGGGAATTGGGTCATTATGCAACATAGTGTCCCAGGAAGAAGAATAAGGGAGAAGCTTCTGACTCCAAGGCAGCTCTGACAAAGGTGGAGAAAGAAGTCGAGATGGATGACGACTGTGCCATGAATGCTCATGCACCTCTAGAGAAGAGGTGGGGTGACATCAAGATGTAGTTAGGAGGACTATAGAAGATGTGGGGTAGGATCCTTGAGTTACCCAAACTCTTGGATCATAGAGACAGTAGCAGGATGACGGATGTTGGGTAGAAGCAAGATGCGGATGGAGCGACAAAACAATGCTAGAGTGCAGGGATTTGTAGCAGCGCAGTGAAGGTTGCAGCAGTGCGAGAGGCACAAAGGTCATTGTAATAGTGTAGAAAGGCACAAAGGTGTTTGTAGCAGTGCGAGAGGCACAAAGTTGTTGCAGCAGCGCAAAGGCAACAGAGGGAGCACATGATAGCAACAGAGGGAGCTTCAACATCAGGAGGGCTTCTAGTCTGACAAGGATGTCAGTAGTTGGGTAGATCAATAACTTACTTCTCAGTGACTGAGTTGCAGTGCAACAGTAGCAGTGGTAGTGCTATGGGTAGCACAATGCAGCATGATGAGGGAGAGCTGTAGTGCAGATGTAGTGTTGGGAGAAAGGACCAGCAGTAACACAAATGCAGAGGGAGCTGTAGTACAAATGTAGCAGTGGCAATGGCAGTGGTAGAGCCATGGGCAACAGTGCAAAGGATGTTGGGCAATAGGCCAAGCATTAGCATAGGTACTGGTGCCAGATGATTAGGGTGATGTTTAGTAGTGGAACAATACTAGAGCACATTCCTCGCTAAGAAGGAATGTTGATTTGGGGTAGCATCGGATGTGCTCTAGCCATGAAAATTGGTGGAGAGGCTAAAGCACATGAGATCTTCAAGACCCAGAAATGGTTTGGGGAAATTCCATCTGGTTAGAGAGATATTAAAATAGTTAATATTTTTAATGGGTTCCTAATTCTAAACTTAGGAGAATAAAAATATTAATGGGTATTAATATAAAACTAGGTGAGAAGGTTCTAAATGACATGGATCAAGCCAAATCTAATCTTAGCAGTAGATTAGAGATTTAATCTCGGCCGTTGAAGACTCAACAAAAAAAAGTATAAGAGGAGGCTTGAGGGTCAGTTGGAGATACACCAAGATTGATCAGTCAGTGCGATTTTCTGGACTGGGGTTTCCTGAGAGAAATCGAACAAGTGATTAGAGTTGCAGCGAGGGCAGTGAGTGCATAGTAGAGAGGCAGAGATAGTGCCGAAGGACCAACGCAGAACCAATAGGAGCCATGTAGAGGGCCATAGTGACTGTGCAGAGGCTAACAGGAACTGCGTGAATGACGCAAAGGGCCAGAGAGCTAGCGCAAAGTAGCAGAAGGTTGACGCAGGGGGCTTCTAAGTGAGGCAGAGGCTAGGAGGGCTGATGCAGAGTTTCAGAGAAGCGTCAGAGATATTTTCGTGGAGCAGACTTGCTGAATGTCTACTTCTAAAGAGAGGTATTACTGCCAGATTGATTTCTCTGTTGGGTGAGCTAGTTTGGCATCCTAGTTGTACTCAAGAAAGCTGCTTAATAATAAAACCGTCAGAATTGCTGCACCGGTTTTTTCAAATTGGGTTTTTCCGGGGATGATTGTCCAAAAATAACAGTGTCCCTTGTGTGTTTGTCTGTTATTTTCAATTGATGATCTGTAGATGGTTGAGACTGCATTTGTGTTATTTTCAGTATTTATATGGCTAAATAACTTGTTAAAGGAATAAACAAGTAGGTGAAATAAACCAAATAGTGCAGGAAGAATTTCTAATGGGTTGAACTTAGAAATTTCAACAACAGAAACAAAGAGTCTCATGTGTTGAGATTTACATTTTTTGATGGATAAACATGCCGAGAATGAAGTTTCAACAAATCTAAGAAAGGCAGGCCTGAATCCTAAGGCTTATAGCATAAGCCAAGATTAAGGGTCATTCCACTTTTTCAAAGGATTTCATGAAGGTGATCTTAATATAAATAATGCCTGGGATTGAACACCTCACTCTTCCATACCTTCTCAG
This sequence comes from Pinus taeda, assembly GCA_000404065.3. NCBI lineage: Eukaryota > Viridiplantae > Streptophyta > Pinopsida > Pinales > Pinaceae > Pinus > Pinus taeda. The sequence continues at coordinate 226,725 of APFE031498813.1, forward strand.
AGAGCAATACTATTATTGAGAATGAAGTGGTTGTGGATGAATCTGATCTGTTACTAGTTGATTTTTGGAAGGATGTGTTGAACTTTCAACATGATAGTCTCAGTGAGAAATTTATATGAGACATTTAGAAGGGTGATGGCCCTCTAACTGGTGATTAAATTGGGATCTCTGGCCTTGGGAATAAGTTCAATGATTGTCATCTCCGATAGGGATATGGTCAGCTCAGCCAATGCCAATGAATGATCGCAGTCTCACTTGCACGTCACTCAATTTCTCCGGGATCATGCCTACATAAGTTCACATGGCCATCCTACATTTTTCGTTCATACCTTGTGACTTAAATACCTTCTTATAATCATTTGACAATTTTTTTTTCAATGTCTGTCTGCTGGGTTAAGTTTCCCGTTCGTATTTTAAGGGTCAAAACATTCTCCATGGCTTCCTTTGAGGCCAGTGCTTTCAAGAAATATTTTTGGGGCATATCCTCAGTTTTCAGCTAATGAATCTGGTCTCTCAGTTGGGCTCCCTTGGCACTTCAAATCATGGAAACTTTCTTATGGTTCTGGAGCAGAGCTTTATGACCTGAAGATCGTTGTCAAAGGGACTGTTCTAGAGTCTCTGACTCATTTGATCCAGCTCCTCCTTGACAGCCTTGTTACATTTCATTTGAATGGGTGTGATTTGATGCCTAGAACCTTTGAGAATGAAATAGTTCCGGTCATTGCTGCCTCCCACAAAACAATCCACCCATTTTTTCCACAAGGTTCAGCAACAAGATTCTGGAACTTTCTAATGGAGTTGAGATGACCCTGATTCTGAACATGAGATACATTGATAATATATTGAGTTCGGGAGAACACATTCTTTGAGGTGTTCAGTAGATGGAGAAATGTATTGACTGGTGGTTTGACAGGATTATCACAGCTAACACTTGAACAGGTCAAATTCTCAAGCTGTCAAAAGATAAAATATGCTGTTCTGAAAGCATAGTTCTGTCAATTCACTTGAGAACCTTCTGAAACTAGAAACACATAAACCATACCTCCAAGGAGTCATTTCTCCTGAATTTGTTAGATTCATAGAGACACAGGCCCTAAGACTAGACCAGGCTTCCTTTTCTGTTACAGAACCTAGCTGGAAGCACACCTTCTTTCTCTTCAGCAGCATCTGTAGAGATGAGCCAATGGGCAGTTGGCAGCTCATTATAACCCTCTTTTTACCATAATCCTTAACATTTTGTAATTTCTTCTTGAATTAAATATTGATCTCACATATGCTCATTCACTGAATAGGCAATATAAGCTGCATCTAAAAAATATGTGTTTCTGTCAGGCAGTTTATCCAACTCATTCTGCTACGAGTCTTGTACTTAACCTCTTTTTTCCAAGTTGTGTGCTTCCAATTCTAAGTTGAGCAGCCCGCCCTTTTCCTTATAAATCCTATACAAACCTAACCTTCAGCATGATCTCTTGTATGTGTTAATTCCTTTATCCTCAAGGGCTCCCTGGAGAGTCTGTTCTGGGAAATCATTCTATGAGTGTACATAGTCTTCTTGTGGTACTAATCAATTTCTATTTCTTCTGAGAGGAACCCCCGTGGAGAGTTTGTTCTGGGCAAGCATGCTATCTGTGTACTTAATCTTCTTCTTGAAATACTAACTTAACAGTCTATTTTTCCCAAGAAGAAACTCCCTGGAGAGTCTATTCTGGGCAATCATACTACCGATGTACCTATCTATCAGTGTGCATTTCTCTCGAGGAGAGGAAACTCCCTGAACCAAAGCCTCTGCCTTATCCTTCACAAAGCTGAGCATTGAATGTATTATTGGGCTTGCTTCGTAGCCTATCCATATCCACAGTGCTTTTTGCGGAGAAGACTGTAATGATCTGCGATTGAAGTTGCTGGATAACCCATGTAAGTCTTCACTGTCTCATAAAGCAGAGCAGAATACTGGTAGAGCACTTCGGAGTATCAGAGCCTTAGTGCTGTGACTGTGGGTGATTAATGAACTCTGAACACATTATAGCCCATGTAATATCTATTACACTTCTCTCTTCATCTCCTCACTTTGTATCATTTTATTCCGTTTCCGTGTCATATTGAAAATTCTCTCATTCCAATGTCGTTTTATTCCAAACCCAACTTCTTTAAATGGTTATATAAACTGATATTATCCCAGTTCCCAACATCCTCATAATTTACTGTTTAAAACCTCAATCCTCTAGTCTATCCACTTGTACTTATAGTGTAGACACCATGCTTTTGTTTGTCGTTGTATCTATCTATATTTTCTGTTCGACTTTCGTCTCTATCCACTGTGCTGCCATAGATCATTAGCATCTCTTTTTCGCTTGTTCACTCAAGTGTCAACATTCTGAACGTATTGACCAATCAACAATTTCTATCTGATGCCCAATTTTCATCCAGGGCCCACACTATTATGGACCTAGATAATTTAAAACGCAAGTCATGATTTGGCATAACGTGTGCAATGCAATTTCTCAGGCTCTAAAGAATCTAGGTTGAAAGATTTAGTATTAAACAATGCAATGCCGAAGATGATATTGATAACAAAGATGATTCCTTCTGCAGGTTACATAGCTAAACAAATTAGGTCATTTATAGATTATAGTTAGAAGTATTGCAGGAGAATTGGAACCTGAATTTTAAATGAAGCAAATTACATTGATTTTTTTCTTCACTACATTTTTATTTGTATTGGAACTATTTTTCAGTGTTCTACGGGGATGCGTCCCCTAGAGTTGGGGTGTGCGCTCCTCACATTTGCCATGCATCTAGGATGGGAGAATACTTGGAGAAATGTTTCCCCATGTTTTCCTTTTGGAGAAACTTGGGGAAAAGCGAGGGGAAACGTTTTCCCAATGTGGGGGATGCATTCCCCCAAAAGCAGTGTTTGTGGGTGTCTCCCTTCAAAAAAGGTTGGGCATCCCTTTGAATTTTGCTTGAAAACAATAACTTTTAAATGGGAAAGCCTAATATTCAACCCTAAGCCTTATTAATGCTATGCAATTAAAGGTAATGTTAGATTCAATGTTCTCCTTTATCTTCATTTTCATCCTTACCACTAAGTAATAGGATGAAAATGAAGATAAAGGAGAACATGGAATTTAACATTACCATTAACTGACTCAGGATGTTTGAGAGTGGTCCTGACCTTGTTGGATTTCATATGGAGAGAGTGGAATTTTAGATCCCACCAAAATTCCAGCAGACTTAACAATTTTCAAGATTTCAGGATTTGGGTCATTGTAATGTTTCCATTGGATTCTATCATGTATGAGGGTATGGAATTAACATTTAATCAAGAACACTAAACCCTCTATGTATGTTGATGTTGGTGGCATTGATTCCTGTGTCATGACCCTAGTAAAATTGCACCTATTGCTCAAACAAAATCCTGACTTGACTTGTTAAGCTTTTTATATCTTATTTTAATGCTTAGAGCGTGATATTGATGATAAGGATCCTAAAGTACACAATGATTTTGATGGTATGTAGGTATTTGTTGTAGCATGAAATTTTTTGGATTATAGAGGACATCTAGAGCCTCTTTGTTGATGTATTTTTGGATTGAATATGGATTACACTTGATGCTATTTTGGTTATATGCACCTTTGCTATATATATGAGAAACTTTGCGTATTTGTGTATAATGGTTAGGATTCATATGGATGCACATGAATATTTACGGTTTTTTTTAAAATTTTATTCTATTGAATTTGAATATCTATGTATTTTTTGGTTGACCTATCTAGTTTTTTTTTTTTTTAATTAGTCTAGTTCCTAGTTTGTGGTTGACAAGTTAGATCAGCTGTCCAGTTCTAATAACATTGGTTTATTGTCCATTGTTCATTTTTAGATTTAACTTTTGAGTTTTGAGTGTTAATACTGATGATCTTAGACCAAGTCTTTGTCTTGTTACTTTTTATTATTTTTTGAGTTTAAGTAATTTCAATTTACTATTCCAGTTTGTACACTTTAATACCTACTATTTTGCTTAGTTTGTACACTTTAATACTTACTATTTTGCTTAGTACCAATCAGATTGTACAATAATGAATGATGAATTTAAATCAATGTATATAATATTTACTATTTTTATTTCATAAATATATGAATAAATATATTTCATTTAAATTTAAATCATATTTATATATACTGTGATGGCCTCTCATCCCCCTGAATTCCCTCAAAATTTGGGGTGCTCCCACATGTCCCCATATGTGGTCTCCTCATTTCCACATCCCCGTCCCAGAAACTTGGAAAGAAGAAAGAAAGAAATTATTTTAACCTACACTAGGCTAAAGCTAAAGATAGCCTATGGTGAAACAATGTAGTTTTATCTTGTATTTATACACTGGGAATATAGGACATTCACGGACATTAAACTAAATGCTAACTAATTTTAATTCTATTTTACAGGATGTTGCCCTTGCGACTGTGTCCATGCGGCCAATTCCTTTTGCACCAATCTTGGAGAGGATTTCTCTCACGGAAGAGAATTATGGCAGTGTAAGACGTTTCTTCATTCAAACATCTGATGATCATGTTTTGACTCCAGCTGCTCAACAGCGGTTGATTGATGCAAATCCTCCAGAACGGGTTTTCAAGATCAAAGGCAGCGATCATTGCCCCTTCTTTGCAAAGCCACAATCTTTACATAAATTGTTAGTGGAAATTGCTCAGCTGGAGAAAATCTGATGTAGGCACGGATGTGATTATGGTACTTCAACTAAGGTCTTCTATCTATGCAAAGTGACAATCGTAGAACCTATCATTTTAATCTATATTGAGAAGGCAGACATGGAGATGATGCAAGCGGAGTTCGGAATTGTCTTTTGGCAAGCTGTTACTATATTGTCTTTTATATTGCTAATTTTGTGGTAGCTTTTCAGCGGATCACAATGGGTTTGTACAATAGTTTTAGGTACCTTGCCTAAATTTGGTATATTTGTGCATTACTCATAATAAAGTCAAATGTCGGGGGAAGCCAAACGTTTCCCTTCTGCCATTTTAGATATACCATTATTTCCCTAATTTTGTGGGTATCCTGCAAATTTCACCAATATGTTATAATTTATTATGGAACTCAATGGTTTTGATTTCAAACTTAAATTTGAAGAAGAATGCAAATTCCATTACCGATCACAATGGTTTTTATTTGAAACTTAATTTGTTATGCTGAAGATTGAGGTTATGTAGTGGCGAAAAAGTTGTTCTCTGCCCATTTTTTGTTTGTATTTTTTTAGCTTGACTGTCTAGCCTTTAACCCATTAATTGGAAGGATTTTCTTTTACCTTTCTTTTCAAGCTATTTGCACAGCAGCCTTTTCTACTAGATTTGCACTTTATATTTGCAAGTTAGTATATCCAGATTTGCACTTTATTTGTGCAAGTTATTGGAATGTGTTTTTTTAATAGTTAAATGGCCCTTTTTTACGAGAGTGGCCCACACCCCCACATACACATTGTCGTTTTAGTACATTACTATGTTCGGTTTGGGCAGCCACTAAGCGGTATCTATTTTTGTTAAATATATCCAGGACTTGTATATTAGCATAGAGGCACACCTACTAGGTTTTGATAGGCCACTCCAACTCATTGTTGATAGACCACAACCTGATGGACCCAGTTTGCTAAAATCTTCTACTAAGTCTTTGAATCTGCAACTGGATATAGGTAATTGCCTTATGTGAAGAATATAATTTTCTGCTATGTGATGGAAGGTCACGCTACCTACTGTTGAAAGACCCCTCTAAATTTTCAATTAACTAAATCTCAATCTTTATTCTATTTGTAAAAGTATATGTATGCATTTCTAAATCCAGTATCACCATGCTCTTTCTTTGTCTTCCGTCTCTTTTCACCTTTCACAGGCAATCTCTCTGTCCTTATCTCTTCTTCATAGGTAAAAAGGGAACTATATCGCTATTGAGGAAAATGTAGAAAGCTGTGCTGTAATGTTCTGGTCTTTTAGTCTAGTTCTAGGGTCCCAGATCTTAGACGGACAGAAATGGGCATGTGACGATGTAATTTACTAGACTTATAAGGAGCATAAATATGTCCTGTATATGCCTGATTTACTGAAATCATTACGCTCAACAGTTCGCTCCTCGCCTGTATGTAAAACTGAAATACTTGCATCAAAGTGATCATGCTGTAAAGCAAAACTCAAATATAGGCTAATTTCTACCATTTATTCGGCTTGCACTGTTGTAGGTATCCCAGTCCCTATACTGAATATGTGTTGTAGGTAGTCCCGTCTGTATACGGAATATGTTAATAATCAATAATCCTTGTAGAGTTCCAATAATGTTGGTCAGGATTTTTTAGTTTTCCACTGAGTTGTCTTGCTCTGGTTACAGGAATGTAAACATTGAAGTAGTTTGACATTATGGAGTTACTATCAGCCTGCCATTACTGAGTCACTTACAAAAGTGATTAGTTGGTGGGGCATCTCTTACATTAAGTGAATGGTTAGAGGAATTGTAAAGGTATGTATGATTGATTTGGGTAGCAAAGAACATCCATTAGCCACTAAGGAGTAATTTCTTTTGTATGAGTATATATCTTTGAGTGCGAGGTTCTAAGCCTTTGTTTTCACAACATTATATAATGTTTTGTTCAGGCAACATCTTTTTGATAAATTGTATTACAATTTATATCCTGTTTTAAATTTATTAAAGCTTTTGTAAGTAAATATAAAAATTTTAAAATTTATTTTTTTATTTAGTTTTTATAAATAATATATAAATTTTAAAAATTTTATTTTCATTTATAAAAAATATAATTAAGTATTCATAATATTATATATTATTATTATTTTTATAATATATATATATAAAATTATTATTTTTATAAATATATATATATATAAATCTACAATTTTTGAATTGTAAACTTATTTGAAAATGTAAAACTTGAAAATGGTTGCTATATATATGAATTGCATGTTAAAGATTTGTTGAATTTTAGCTATAATTTTATGTAGATGATTTTAATGTGAAGTTATTTGTTGTGAATGTATTGATTTTCAAGATTTAATCAGTGTTTTGGCTTATAATTTTCAAACTTAAAAACAAAATATGAATTTAAGTTATGCTTAGGATTGGTAGAACTCAATATAGGTATAAGAAACTGGAATAATGACAATATAATAGACTTGCATGCAGTGAAGAATTTAGAACACAACCCAAAACATATTTTTGACCTTGCTCTTATATTATATATATATGTTGAATACCAAAATTAATACATATATGCATTTTAACTTTATATTTGTTTATCATATAGAAAAGCTCAGCGTTTCTCTTCCTTTAGTTGCATTTAAAATACCTTTCAACTAATTAGTTTTCATCAAAATTTAAACTACTTTTCCATGTGTTAGTTTTTATATATATATTTTTTTCAGATTTAATCAATTGGAAAACAATTCAGATTATGCTACGTGATTTTAACTACTGAATATCAAATGTTAAATGGATTTAAGCGAGTTATGCTTTTATTTCTAAGCAAAAGATTTGGTTTCTTTGCTAAAAGTTACATATCAACTCTTTCTTCTTTTAGATTTGGGTTTGGATCAAGAAATATCTGAAGTTACATCTTAGGCTTTTGTAATCCATAATGTAGTAAGCTTGTCTTTCGGATTAATCACATCAATATTATTTGGTCAACGTTTTGAACCAGCGTATGTGGTTCATCCTCAGGACAAAGGTGAAAAAATCCAAAGATCATAATGAATAAATATCTTGGATGCATCAGGGATTAGAATTAGCTGTTAGAAACTAGTCGTTAGGAAATTAGTTTTTTAATTAATAAATTAATATATTTTTTATTTTTAAAATCCATTCAAATGACTAATTGTTATAAAATTAGCCATTAATTATAAATATTACTTATATAATAATAATAATAATAATAATAATAATATAAAACCCATAAAAAAATTATTAATTAATAATTAAAATAACCTAGTCAAAACATATTAATAATATAAATTAATAAATCAATGAATGAATAATAAAAAATATATTAGTTATTAATTATATATATTATTTTATACTAATATTTTAGATTATTTATATGATTTCTTTTGACTAACTTTATTTTTATTTCATAAATAAATAAATTAATAATTATATAAAAACAAATGTAATATTTAAGAAATTATCTAAAAGTAAAATATTTACCAATAGTTTAAAAAAATAAAAAAATTAAGATAAAAGAGTTGGAATTGAGCTCTTACTTAATTTCCACTCATCATCTCTATTGAGAATTTTAGCATGTTTCTCAATCTCAATAGCCTCTCTTAGCTTCCTATGGTGGAAATGATCATCCTTGGCAATGACCTTCGCTTCCTCAATACAAACATGGTGCTTATATTTCTCTGCATGCTCTGTAAGAGCTTTGGAGCGAGATCAGTTGTGCCTGATGTCTGCAACATGCTATTGGATTGTCTGTTTAATAGAGCGGCCAATCTCCTCAATGTAGGGAATCCCACATGAACATGGGATCGAGTAGACACCTTTGATGACTTTGGGGCCAATAGAGTCTTTAACTGATATGGGATAATTCCTAATGGTATTAAGGGGTTTGAAAGTAGATGAGACATTATTCTTCTTTAGAATATGGGCAATCTTGTCAGTAGTCCCCTGGATAAACGAGAGCTGCACCTTAGAGATTGGGTCTTCACTAGGAGGCTTAACCCTCGACTCTTTACGGGCTCTTTGGAAAGCCTTGAGGCCTTGAGACTTGCTATAGCCATTATTTTCAAAAACTTTAAGAAGATGAGATTTTTCTTCTTCAAGGTGCATCTCATCTGAAATTCTTAAAGCACAGGTGGCTAGAGTACTAAGAACCCCTAGCTTTTGCACTGGAAAATGATGAGAACTGAAATGAAGATATCGCTCTGTGTGCATTTTCTTGCGAAAGACTTGGTGAGAAACAAAACCATCATTCATCCTGGATAGAAGGATGTCTAAGAAAGGAAGACACCCATTCACTTCAACCTCCATTGTGAATTTGATAGAGTCTGATTGAGAATTAAGATGGTTAAGAAACATTTCCAATTTTCCGCGACCGTGAGGCCAAACGACATAAGTATCATCGGCAAACCTCTTCCATTTCTCAGGGCGAAATGGAGTTGAAGCCAAGGCCTTAGCCTCAAAATCCTCCATGAATAAGTTAGCGACGATAGGGGAAAGAGGATAACCCATTGCTACCCCACAGGTTTGTTTAAAGAACTTACCTTGAAAACTAAAGAAAGAAGAGGTGAGGCAAAGGCCAACTAATCTGGCAGTGCCATTGTTAGTGATCTTATTTATGACATCAACGACCTCTTGAATAGGAATACATGTATAAAGGGAGACAACATGAACTTGGTGATTTGTTAGTGAGTTTTGATGTTGTCTCCCTTTATACATGTATTCCTATTCAATAGGCTGTTGATGTCATAAATAAGATCACTGACAATGACACTGCCAAATTAGTTGGCCTTTGCCTCACCTCTACTTTCTTTAATTTTCAAGGTGAGTTCTTTGAACAAACCTGTGGGGTAGCAATGGGTTCTCCTCTTTCCCCTATCGTTGCTAGCTTATTCATGAAGGATTTTGAGGCTAAGGCCTTGGCTTCAACTCCATTTCTTCGTAAGAAATGGAAGAGGTATGTCGATGATACTTGTGTCGTTTGGCCTCACGGTTGCAAAAAAATGGATATGTTTCTTAACCATCTTAATTCTCAATCATACTCTATCAAATTCACAATGGAGGTTGAAGTGAATGGGTGTCTTCCTTTCTTAGACGTCCTTCTATCTAGGATGAATCATGGTTTTGTTTCTCACCAAGTCTTTCGTAAGAAAACGCACATAGAGCAATATCTTCATTCTAGTTCTCATCATTTTCTAGCGCAAAAGGTAGGGGTTCTTAGTATTCTAGCCACCTGTGCTTTAAAAATTTCAGATGAGATGCACTTTGAAGAAGAAAAATCTCATCTTCTTAAAGTTTTTGAAAATAATGGCTATAACAGGTCTCAAGGCCTCAAGGATTTCCAAAGAGCCCATAAAGAGTCGAGGGTTAAGCCTCCTAGTGAAGACCCAATCTCTAAGGTGCAACTCCCGTTTATCTAGGGGACCACTGACAAGATTGCCCATATTCCGAAGAAGAATAATGTCTCCTCTACTTTCAAGCCCCTTAATACCATTATGAATTATCTTAGATCAATTAAAGACCCTATTGACCCCAAAGACATGAAAGGTGTCTACTCGATCCCATGTTCATGTGGGATTCCTTACATTGGGGAGACCAACCGCTCTATTAAACAGAGAATCCAAGAGCATGCTGCAGACATCAGGCACAACCGATCTCACTCCTCAGCTCTTACAGAGCATGCAGAGAAATATAAGCACCCTGTTTGCATTGAGGAGGCGAAGGTCATTGCCAGGGATGATCATTTCCACCATAGGAAGCTAAGAGAGGCTATTGAGATTGAGAAACATACTAAAAATCTCAATAAGGATAATGGGCAGAAATTAAGTAAGCACTGGATTCCAACTCTTTTATCTTGTTTTTTGTTTTTGTTTTATTTTTTGTAACTATGGTAAATATTTTACTTTTAGATAATTTCTTAAATATTACATTTGTTTTAATATATATTTATTTATTATTTATTCATGAAATATAGAAATAAAGTAGTAAAAAATAATAATTCATATTATAATTAATCTAAAGATTACTAATAAAAATAATATATAATAATTTATATATATTTTTATTATATCATTTATTGATTTATTAATTGATATTATTAATATGTTTTGAACTCGATCATTTTTATTATATTATATTAATCATTTTCTTAATGGATATATATATATATATAAATATATATATATTATATATATATATATATAGAACAATAAATTTATAACAACTAGTATTTGAATGGATTTAAAAATAAAAATATATTAAATTTATTAATATAAACTAATAATTTCCTAACGGCTAGTTTGCAATGACTAATTCTAATCTCTGATGCATCCTTGCTATTTATTCATTAAAATCTTTGGATTTTTTCAACTTTGTCTTAAGGATGAACCAATTCGCTGGTTCGAAATGTTGACCAAATAAAACTGCTGTGATTAATCTGAAAGACAAGCTTACTAAAATATCTGAAGTGTCATGTCAAAATAATCAATTATAAGGATTGTTAGCGAGTGTGCTGCTAGTGAGCTTCAATACCCTTTAGTTTTGATCTCCAAAACAACAGTGATAGGAAGAACCCTAGAAAAGTTGTTCTAATTTCCAAAATATAAAATTGTTGTGGCAAACCCCTAAACAAACTGTTTTTTTTTTGCAGCAAAACCCTAGATAACCTGTTATGATCTCGGGCACAACCGCACACTAGTTTCGAAATACAATCCATCTTTATTGAGAGCATGCAATACACATATCAAAGGATTATCAATATACCCATTTGATAGATCTTTGGGTAGTAGAGATATCAGATCAACTCCTTGCCTTTCTTCTTTGTTCCTTGTATCAATATACCCATTTGATAAATCTTTGGGTAGTAGAGATATCAAATCAACTCCTAACCTTTCTTGTTTGTTCCTTGCTTTGAATTTTGAGTTCTGGGATGGAATATATAAGTGTGTGTGTAATGTCTAATGGAACAAATTTATGTGTAATTGTTCAAAGTATAATTGAGCCAACTTGTATGTTTTTTGATTATTTATTATTAATATTTTTAAGGTAATGTTAGATAAGCTCATGACAACATCTCCTCTGTATTGTATCGTTGAGTGCCTCTTGGTGCAATTAAAAATAATCAATATTACATTCTTCTTCTTGTGCTTGTAACATAGATAAATAAAATTTACTAACCATTTAAAAATATCCAACTATATAGATCCTAAAGTGAATAGAAAAATTATTTACAATAAATAAAAAATTGAAGAAATCCTCATTCCTTCCTTTTTTCTCTTTCTTCTTTTTTGACCTTAATCCATTCCCCGACAAGAGTTTCATAGCAACCATCTGTAAGGTGGTTTCTTAAGGCCAAAAGTGCCTGCTTCTTATCTTATTTGGACTCTTTGCCATAAGCTCTCATCTTCCTCTTGTTGAACAATCCATACTTACCATGACCCTTGGAGGGTTAAGGGAAAGGTGTTTATCCTCTTGATTCTACTTGAGAGAGGTTTCCTTCATTCAAATTTTTAGGACCAACATTTTCATCCTTATCTAGTTTTGAGTGTTTTTTGTCAATCCTCATCTTTTCCATCTAGTTCATTGGACTTCCGTTGCTTAAGATATTATTGGTTCTTTGTCTTTAAGTTGGACCCTTTCTTTCTTTCTTATAGGATGGGGTCAACCTAGTGGACACATATCATGAGGTGACTTGCTTGTTGACAATTGTGATGCCAGAAAGTTGTAGTCTCATAATCCAGAATTTGAGTCCCCCTGTAATTTTCCCATTTGAGAGTCCTTTTGTCTTCTAAACTTTTACTAAGATCTACTTCAATAAAAATATGAGCATATGTGGCTAATGCCACCTTAGTTATTTCAACCTTCATTTAACTATTACTCCTTAAAGTATTTCGAATGTCCTCCAAAATTGGTAAATGCTAAAATTGTAATGGAAAATTGGGAAAACGAACCCATACATGCATTTTGACATTGAAAGAGTGTTAGGGTCAAGTTTTGGAAATCATAACATTCTAAACAATCCCGCTCTTATCCCAAACTAGTGTCCGTCCTCTATCATTTTTTGGTAAACATCATGATTGGAAATATAGGGAGTAAAACATCCCTTAAAACAAAGTGATCTATTACACTCATTTGTTCAGTCTTTATGTGTCCACTCATACAAACATGTAGTAGGCCAATAACCATTAAACCTATAAATGTCTACTTTATTTTTTTAATAGTTAGAGTGGATATAATTTACTTCTTGTGAATATATTTCCAACAACGACACCCCTTATAACTTGCCCATTATATATGCACTAGGCATAGAGAGATTTAGATAAGAGGGAATGAATGATTTATTTTTGACACATCTTAGAAGAAGGGTTTGGATAATAAGGCTACTCCCTTTGCTCCACACAATCTGATAGCCAAGAAAAAACCAGAATCCTTGACAATGCCATATATATAATAAGCTAATTGTCAAGCTACTAACCTTCATAGATGAAGTGATGAGATGCCATGAGGTTTCCTACTTTGTCTTGATGATTATCCTTGAGAGAAACAATTCAATAAGAAGAATTTCCCATAAGAGAAATGGATTTCCTTTTGATAGTTCTCACAAAAAAATGATATCACTTCTCACAATAATGACCTAGATTTGAGAAAACATGCTGACCCATAGGGAATGTGAGAACCGTCCATATTTAACTCTATGATGTTAAGGACGTGCCAAACAAATGAATATTTTTCTGACCCCAAGCTCTAGCCTCCTTAGGCTTAACTATCATTTTCCATTTGATTAACAAAATGCTCTCACTCCCCTTGCATCTTGACAAAATAAATCTAAACAAAAAAATCTTTCTAACTTTCTAATAGAACGCCTTTTGGAATATGAACCTAGGAGACAAGGACACATGAAGAGCTTCAAATGTTGACTTCACCAAAGTTAGCCTCCCACCAATTGGCAATAATTTGTTCCAGAAAGTTTTTATTCTGCCCTTACTTTTCTCTAACTACTACATCTGGTCTAACTTTATAACCATTAAGCTTTAATTATTGAAAACAAAAACTATTAAATTAATCTTTGGTTTTTAAACTAACAACAATTAAGGTTTTTTCTATCACCATACGAAAAAGAGATTGACATTGAAGAGAGATAAATTTATGTAGGATAGTTACAAATGTTGATGATACATATCAATCAGAATTATGATGCATCATTTAAATTGAAAATTTGTGCCTCAAGCTTTGTATGCTCTGCATTTCTCCTTTATGTTCGCATAATTCAAGTATAAAATTATGATCCATGTTGAGAAATCAATGTATGTAGTTATTAGGTTTTTGATTCCTCTTTTCTTGATAATTACTTGTGATATGTGTTGGCTTCTTTACTTCTTTATTATGTTGTCTTTAATCAGGCAATTACCAAATAAAAAATGCATGAATATCACAAGAACAAGAGACACAAGATGTAGGCACTCAGTTAGGTAAAAACCCCTCTTTAGGGGAAAACCCAGTAAAACTCTTCTTCAATAATTGAACCAAGTCAAAGTGAGACAATCCAAGACCTTTTGACCTAGACAAAGACCTCCAATCACCAAGTCAACCATCCTTCCAAGTAGATAGATTATGTCAAAGTCAATGAGAGTAACTTCCTTTAAAACTACTTCAACTTGGAATTTCGCCCCCCTGCAACTCAGAATTTCGGACTTGCATTCGCTGCAGAAATTTCGGCCCTTGCAACTTGCCCAGAAACCCTAGAAAACTCACATGCGTGAGAGAGACATGCGTAAAAAACTTCGATTTTATCTTTCTTTGATTTATTCTTCCTTTTCCTTGACTTCACATTCCTTTTTCTTGCTCTTGTACTGGAGATCGAACCTATGGATGAATGAATTCCAAATAGGTTGAGCTCTTTTTCTACTTAAATTGCTTCCACATGGTTGAATAACTCCAATTTGGGCCGACTTCTTCAAGGCAGGGCCGACTTGGTGAGGAGGTGATAAATGACTATTTTGACTAAAAAATAAATTTTCTACAAGATACAAAATCCCAAGAAAGGGTCTAATAAATATGACATTGACTCTTATAACTCAAGAGAAACCCTAGAAGCCTATAATGGAGGCTTTGACCTAATAAATAAATAAAATGAGCATGAAACCCGTGCTTGAAAATGATTTTCTTGTTCTTCTTTTTCAATTTTACAATAAATACACGATGAAAAAATATATTAACAATTATGAAGATCGACCATAGTTATATTTTCAACACTCCCTCTTAACTAAGGAGGTATTCATAATTATTCTAATAGGTACAAGGATGTACTCAAATTGACATTGTTCACTAAAGAGTTACAACATTTGCAATGCTGGGGATACCCTAATTGCCAAGGTATCCACACAACAGGGACTAAGGTGTTATCTAGGCAGTTTCCACTATAGGTACCATCAAGCTACAACCATCGTATCCATCCAACAAGATGTAGATACCATCTAGGCCTCCATGCACTGACACCAACCCTTACAGGGATAGAGATATCAACACTAAACCGGAGCTCTAACCAATACCCTCCCTCTAAGAACTAGAAATCAATTGAGATCTCAATTAAATAGTCCATGATGTCCTCCCAAGTACCAACATGCAGACAATTTTATGGTACTTCATCTCTCCCTCTCTGCCAAATCAGAGATATCCATTAATCCGAGCATGCTCCTAGAATAAACTGCTTGTTGGGAATAAATTTCGTCAACACATCAACTATTTGTTCATCTGTTGGCATGTACTGTAGCGCCATGACCCCATCTTGAACCAAACTTCTAATGTAATGATACTTATTATTAATATGCTTAGTTCTAGCATGGAACACGGGGTCATCAAACATCTTGATGTTGCTTTGATTATCACAATTTATAACCGTGGGATCCAAGGGCCCTCCAAAAAAATATGATATAAGTTTCCTTAACCATACTGCTTCTTTTCCAACTTCACAAGCAACAACATATTCAACGTCAAAACTACTCAAAGCAACTGAATCTTGTTTATGACTCATCCAAGAAATCATAGCGGATCCCAGACTAAAACAACCACCAATAGTGCTTCTTCCATTCTTCTCATTGGCACCCCAATCTGAATCGGTGAAACCTTTTAATTTGATCTCCTTTCCATCATATTTTAGACAATGATGAATATTCCCACACAAATACCTCAAAATATGCTTGGAAACTATCCAATGATCATGACTTGAATCCAACTGAAATTGACTTAGAACATTCACTACATAACATATATCGGGTCGGGTATTCACCAAATACATCAATGAGCCAACCAACTGACCATAACATGTAGGATCAATGAGGCTAGAATCTGAACTTTTCAATTTCTTTAATTTTTTGATCATTGGAGTTGTCATACGCTTGGAATCCATCATAACAAACTTTTGTAGAATCTTGATGATATACTTTCCTTGACTAACATAGATTTCTTGGGGTTTTTGCCAAACTTCCAAGTCCAAATAATAATGCATAAGTCCTAGATCTTTCATTTTAAATTCTGCTGCCAACATCTTTTTGCATTCTTGAATTCAATGCTCCAAACCTGTAATGAGTAAATCATCCACATCTAATAGAATAATGACTGGTTCATTCTTTACTACTTTGATGTAGAGATTTGGTTCTGCGGATATTTTAGCAAATCCAATCTTTAAAATATATGCATCCATTCTAGCATACTAAGCTCTAGGTGCTTATTTCAAGCCATATAGAGATTTATTTAACTTGTAGACGTGAGATTCCTTGCTATGTATCTCAAAAGCTTCTGATTGTTCAATGTACACTACTTTATCTATGGTCCCATTTAATAAAGTTGTTTTGACATCCATCTAGTGGATGTTCCATCCCATAGTCATTGCTAAAGAAATCAAGGATCTAATGGTAATGTACCTGGCCGTCACGAGTAAATGTGTCTTTGTAGTCCACTCCTTTCTTTTGAGAGAAACCCCTTGCTACGAATCTTTCTTTGTATGTATCTATGCTCCCATCAATTGCATATTTGATTTTGTAGATCCATTTAGAGGTGAGAACAAACTTGTCACTAGGTCTAGGAACGATTTCCCACACTCCATTATTCATGATTGATTGACATTCTTATTGCATGGATTTCTTCCATTCATCGTGATGATCGACTTGATAAAATGTGGTTGGTTCTGCTTCAATTAGTTTTGACATATAAGTTGCATGCTGTTGAAAAATGTTTAACTATGTTTGCTCTTCATAAGTATGAAATGTATTCTTGTAAATTATAAAATGAAAAGAAAATATTAGTATTGGAGCATGGGTTTCATGCTTAAGTTCTTTTATTTTATAGGCCAAGCACTCATTGAGTGCTTCTAGGGTTTGTACTAGGTCGAAGAGTCATTGTTATATAATGAAAAAATATTTTTGTCCTTAAAGTGTCGAAATTCCCTCCAAGATCAAGTTAGCCTAGAAGCTGTCAACTCTGCCTAATTGAAGAGCCACGTCTACCCCTTAAATAGGCCTATATAAAGAGAGAAAATCGTCCTCCAAAAAATTACTCACTCATCTCTCATTCTATGCGAAGAAGAGGTTGAAGGAGAGGACGAAGAAGAGGTCGAAGGAATTCAAATTGTTTGGGCTAGTACTCTCTCCCACGTGCAAGACAAAGCTAGGGTTTCTGCGCAAGGGTCAACTCTGGTTCGATCTTGGAACGAAGAGAGGAAAGAAGTCAAACGAAGGTCACTTAGGGAATATCTCTAGCCCTAATTCTCAAGGAAAGGCAAGCGAAAGGAAGAGGAAGGCCCTACGAAGAATATCAGAGTTTTCTAGTGTGGCAGCAACAGTCGCAACAGTTGCCGAGGAGACAAAATTTCGGATCTGCAGCAGGAGGTTGAAGTTCTTGCAGTAGGAGGCCAAGCTAGTGGTTGATCTTGATCTTGATCTTGGAGTTTATTTTTCTGAGTCACAAGGTCTTGGTATTCATCAATTGAAGGATCTATAAGAAGAGAAGAGATTTAAGGTTTTCTCCCTCAAGAGGAGGGGTTTTGGCCCTGTCTTGCAACCTATATACCGTGTCACTATTCTTATTGTTTTGGTAGATGTTTTATGTATCTCATCTTATAATAATAAGGAACAAAGCTAATAAGGAAAAAGGTAACAAAAAAAGTTATCAAGTTAAAGAGAATTAACATATTCATTGCCCCATTGAGTTCTCAACATGGTTTCAGAGCCAAGTTTGGCAAAGGGCATCATGAATATCTCCTCTACAATGAAGAAGTTAATCAAGAAGTGTTCCAAGATATCAAACCATATCAAGGAGGGTATCAAGAAAGCATGGAGTCTCTTATTTTCTTCAAAGAAGGTATCAATCAAGGAAAAGGATGAAGGTCTCTTCTCAGCTCTCTCTGGCACATTCCAAGATGAAGACATTTGGGTAATTGATAGTGGTGTGTCAAGGCACATGACTGACCATTCCAAACAATTGAAGACCTTATCAAAAGTAAAATCCACTTATTCAGTGGAACTTGGAGATAAAAAGAGCTATCCCGTAAAGGGTATTGGATTAACCTCTATAAAGTTGGAGAATGGAAGCAACATACACGTCAACAACATCCTATTTGTTCCAGGTTTGCATAAGAACTTACTTTCCATTTCAATCTTAGAAGATAAGGGTGATAGAGTATATTTCATTGATAGAAGGGTTGTTGTATGGAGTAAATACTCAAGTATATAACAAGCTAAAGTCATTGGAATTCGAGAAGGAAGACTCTACAGACTGATATCTCCTAGTGCCCAAGCCCTAGTTCACATTGAAATTAGGCTATGTGAACTTTGGCATAGAATATTTGGTCACCTACATTTCAATATCCTTCCAACTCTAAGTTCCATAGTAGATGGAATAGCTAAACTTAAGGAAGATCATGAAGGAGTATGTAAGGGATGTGCATTGGGTAAGAATACCAAGAGACAATTTGGAAGCAGTGCTTCACGGTTAAAAGAAATATCCGATCTCATTCACTCTGATGTATGTGGACCTATGAATCATAAATCACTTGGAGGTCATCTATATTATGTCACATTTATAGATGATCATTCAAGAAATACTTGAGTTTACTTAATGAAAACCAAAGACGAAGTATTTACAAAATTTCAATAATTCAAAGTTGAAATGGAGATCCTTACAGAAAGAAGAATCAAGATACTAAGATCTGATAATGGAGGATAATATACATCCAAATAGATTATAGCATTCTATAAGGAGTCTGGGATTAAGAGGGAGATGATAGTCCCATATAATCTCGAGAAAAATGGTGTTGTAGAACAGAAGAATACATCCATTAAAGAAAGTGTAAAAGAAATGTTACACGATCAAGATCTACGTAAGTTTCTATGTGGAGAAGCCATGAAGAAAACTGTTTACATTCAAAATCAAAGTCCCCATAGATTCCTAGACAACAAAATTTTGGAGGAAGTGTTCATTGGAAAGAAGCCATCTGTAGATCATCTCTAGATCTTTGGTTGTCCTGTATATATCCATATACCAAAGGACAAAATAAAGAAGGTGGATCCATAAGGAATGAAGGGAACATTTATTGGGTACAACAACTCATCAAAAGCCTATAGGATCTACATAAAAGGAGGAAATCACACATAATTAAGTCGTGATGTCATATTTGATGAAAGCATAGCATTCAAGAAATTAAAGGAACTTTCCATAGAATCTGATGATGAAGAAATTTCGGTATTTGAGGAAGAAGTTGACAAGGGAGTAAAAGAATCACACCATGAAGAAGAAGGTCCTAGTGAGCCTGTTCAACCTGTGGTCTTCCTTGAAACAAGGAAAATACCTAATGGTTGAAATATACACTACTTGATGCAGAAGGTCATGGGGAAACAAAAGGATCATTTGGAGAAAGCAAGAAACACAAGAGATATTATGGGTATGCTGCATACATGACAAAACTAATAGAAGAAGAACCATCCACTTTTGAAGAGGCTGTAAATAATAAAGAATGGAAATGTGCCATGAATGAAGAGTATCAATTTATAATGAAGAATTGAGTCTGGGAGATCGTACCTAGGCCCAAAGACAAATCTGTGGTAACTTCCAAGTGGATCTACAAGATCAAACATGCGGAAGATGGAAGTATAGATAAGAATAAGAAAATATTGAAGAGACATTTTCTCAAACAATAAGACATACACCGATTCATTCACTAGTCTCTCTTGCAACATCGATGGGATGGAACATCCACCAAATGGATGTCAAGACTAATTTTCTGAATGGCACAATAGATGAAGAAGTATATATAGAGAAACCCTTTGGATTTGATGTGAAAGATAGGAAGGCATATGTTTTCAGATTGAAGAAAGAATTATATGGCCTCAAGCAAGCACCAAGGGCATGGTATGCTAGAATGGATGCATACTTGCAAAGAATAGGATTCACAAAAATTTCTTCTGATCCAAACCTTTATATCAAGGTTGTAGATGGAGAACTTGTAATCATTCTTTTGTATGTAGATTATCTTCTCTTGATAGGTGTAGAAGGTTGAATTGAATAATGTAAGAGAAACTAGGAACAATATTTGACATGAAGGATATTGTGATGATGCATTATTATTTGGGATTAGAAGTTTAGCAAGGACCTAATGAAGTTTATTTGGATTAAAGAAAGTACATGATTAAGATGCAGAAGAGGTTTGACATGATAGACTACAAACCTATGACCACTCTGATGATCACAAAATTGAAGAGACTAAGGAGTTTTGAATCAATCCCTATGGATTCTTCCAAGTATAGACAACTTACTAGCTCATTGATGTACTTGGTGAATAATCAACCAGACATATGCTTTGCAGTAAATGTTCTCATTCAATTCCAAGTGGAGCCGAAGCATGATCATTGAATAGAAACAAAACATATTCTGAGATATATGTGAGGAACCATCCACTACTGTTTGAGTTATGATAGAAGGAATGATGTCCAACTGATTGGATATACAGATTCTGACTGGGGAGACAGTGAGCAAGATGGAAGGAGCACTACATGACGATGTTTCAGTTTGGGATCCTCCATGGTTTCATTGATGAGCTTAAAGAAAGACACAATTTCTTTGAGTCGTGTTGAGGCTAAATATGTTGCATCCTGTGAAGTAAGAAGAGAAGAAATATGGTTGAGGAAGCTTCTATCCAACCTGTTTGAAAGACCGATGAACCCTACAATGATACTTTGTAATAAAACTAGTTGTATACGTTTGTATGAAGATCCAATGTTTCATGGAAAGACAAAGCATATAAAAAACAAGTATCACTATATTCGAGAGATAGTACAAAATGGTGTGCTGCAACTACAGTATATATCCACTGATGAGTAGGTAGCTGATATATTGACAAAGTCACTTCCAAACAAGAAGCTTGTGTACTTGAGAGGAAATCTTGGTTTGGTTGATGTATCTTCCCTAATTGAGAGGGAGAGGTAGACACTACATTCTTGTCTTTACTTGGGAAGAAAGAATGGAGGATTGGGTAACCATCTGGCATTCGATACTCTTTGAGAATGTGGTAGGGAATTCAAGGCAAGAGTAGTCGTGGATCAATATTATTTGAGGACTAGCTATCCAAGATAAGAATAGTCCAAATAAGGTCATTCTCGGTGAACACCTGAGTGGAGTATGTACCTTTAGAGACAATGATGATGGTATCTATAAATCATTGGTCTCTCCAGCATTTTAGTATGATCTTATGGAGAGATAGAGATTTTAGTCAAGGCCTTTCTATGTGACAATGTTGGTTAATATGATGCTAGACAAATGGGTTACCAATTCGATTCTTTTTATGAGATCTCTTCAGATTGAGAATGGCCATGTACCTCTTATGAATACCTCCCTAGTTAAGAGGAAGTGTTGAAAAATGTGTAACTAGGTTTGGTCTTCATAAGTATGAAATGTATTCTTGCAAATTATAAAATGAAAATAAATTATTATTATTGGAGCATGGGTTTCATGCTAAAGTTCTTTTATTTTATAGGTCAAGAACCCATTGAGTGCTTCTATAGTTTATCTTAGGTATAAGAGTCATTGTCATATAATGAAGACCCCAATGGGCACATTGTATCTTATAAAGTTTTTGTTTGTTTGTTTTTAAAGTGTTGAAATGTCCTCCAAGATCAAGTCGGCCTACAAGCTGTCAAGTGAGCCTAATTGAAGAGCCATTCTACCCCTTGAAGAGGCCTATATAAAGAGAGGAACTCATCCTCCAAAGAATCACTCACTCATATCTCATTATATGAGAAGAGAGGATGAAGAAGAGGTCGAAGGAGACGATGAAGAAGAGGTCGAAGGAAGTCAACGTGTTTGGGCTTGTACTCTCTCGCACATGCAAGACAAAGCTAGGGTTTCCGTACAAGGGTCATCTCTAGTTCGATCTTGGAAGGAAGAGAGGAAAGAAGTCAAGTTAAGGCCACTTATGGCATCTCTATAGCCCTATATATCAAGGAAAGGCAAGCGAAGGGAAGAGGAAGGCGGTAAGAATAAGATCAAATTTTTCTAGTGTGGTAGCAACAGTTGCAGCAGTTACCAAGGAGACAAAATTTCGGATCTGCAATAGGAGGTCGAAGTTCATGTAGCAGGAGGCTGAGTTAGTGGTTTATCTTGATATTGGAGGGTATTTGTCTGAGTCACAAGGTCTTGGTATGTTAGAAAATTATATATTACAGATCAATGGAACACATAGAATATTGCATAAATATAAACACAGAAAACACATAAAACTAGAGAGACACAAATATACGTGGTTCACCCAGTTTGGGCTACGTCCACCCCGAATAGCCAGTCCTTCCTTTCTATTATCCAAAAAAATGAAGAGACACAACCTACAATAGATCCACTGTAATATCCTCTGTTTTCTCTCACAGTCTCACCTCTCTGTTTCTCGCTCGGAGAATACACATCTATTATACAGCCTCAATACAATTGCCCTCATACAAAGAGAGGGGTTGCCTTCTAGGGAAAAAAAACCTAAACTAAACATAAGTTCTACCGTTAGATCATCCGCCTAATGAACGACCCAGATTGACTAGAAATTACTATACTTTTACAAGGCAATTTTACATCTATTTTTAGCTTCGGGGGTG
The DNA here is from genome assembly GCA_000404065.3 of Pinus taeda. NCBI lineage: Eukaryota > Viridiplantae > Streptophyta > Pinopsida > Pinales > Pinaceae > Pinus > Pinus taeda. Next base: position 249,573 of record APFE031498813.1, read on the forward strand.
CTGCCCCCGATACCCTCGATACCCCCGCCGGGGGACCACTGGCCCTCGGACCCCCCAGCCGGGGGGGATCGGAACCCCCGTAGCGGGGACAAGTCCCCCCTGCACCCCTCTGCGTGGAGGGGTGTACAAACTTCTTGGGGTATACATCCAGCGGAAACAAAGACCTCTAAATAATCATGCTCCACACCCAACAATCTCCCACTTGGAGAATTATTGTAGAAACTCCACCGCTGCTTCATTTTCTGGACAATGACTCCTCTTTAGACCTGGGTATTTCTTATCTTCATCGTCATCTTTGAAGACCAATTGAAACTGAGCATATTCTTAGTTTCTCCCTAGTTACAACTTTTGTTAGCGTATCTGCAGGATTCTGGCTAGTGTGTATCTTTTCCAGCTTCAACTCTCCATCTTCCAACATTGATCGTATGAAATGATGCTTGAGCTGTATGTGTTTAGTCCTGTAATGAAATGCTGAGTTCTTTGCAAGATGAATGGCACTTTGGCTATCGCTATATAATGTTCCCATATCATGCTCCTTACCCAATTCACCCATAAGCCTTTGTAACCAAATCATTTCTTTACTAGCCTCTGTAGCAGCAACATACTCTGCTTCTGTTGTTGAAAGTGCAACAACACTTTGGATTTTTGAAACCCAAGTGACAGCTGTTCCACCTACAGTAAATACATATCCCGTAGTGCTCCTCCTATTATCTCTGTCACCTGCCATATCTACATCAACATATCCATGTAGAGAAATCTTTGAACCACCAAAGCATAATGCTTGATTTGTGGTACCTTTCAAATATCTGAGAATCGATTTCACTACCATCCAATGTTCCTTTCCTGGATTATTCATGTATCTGCTTACAACTCCCATTGCATGTGCAATATCAGGCCTTGTGCAGACCATTGCATACATTAAGCTTCCAACTACTGATGCATATGGAACTTTAGACATATAATCCATGTCTTCTTAGGTCTTTGGGAACATTTCCTTACTAAGTTTGAAATGGCTAGCAAAAGGTGTACTAACTGGTTTTGCATTGTGCATATTAAATCTTTTCAACACCTTTTGTATGTACTCATTCTGAGACAATGTTAATATGCAATTTTTCCTGTCTCTAGTTATTCTCATTGTTATAGAAATTTTTGGGCACTTCAACCCCAATCATAAATGTCCATAAACTGAGGGCTCCTAAGTCCCTAAAAGTGTTGCTTCACTACCTAAAGGAACAAGGTCAGCTGATTACATCATCTCCCAGAAGTTCTCCACTAAAAAACTACTCAGAAATGGCAAAACTGGACCATATTGAAAGCTCAATGCAGAGGGTGCAATGCATATCACCTTCCCAGTGTACAAGGTGCGATGCATACTGATTTTCTTCTCTGTAGGGTGCGATGGTCGGGAATGGACAAATGGCAGGGACAAAAATGCGAGGTGGAAGATCATGGAATCTTCCAGAAGCTTCCCCTCTGACACTTGCCTCTCTATTTTTGACCAGGGATGAGTAAGAGATCATCATTCTCAAAGTGGAAGCAGGAACTATCAGAGAGAGGACACTAATCAGGATCCCAGAAGATGACTCACCTCCCTATAATCATCTATATATGGATCCCTCATCACAGAGATCCAGAGGCTGGAATTTTGTATCTTATAGAGAAGTGTTGTTGGTTTTATGGTGTACAGTCATAGTGTTGGGTGATCTAAGCTTTACTTGAGGTGAAGAAGGGCTTTCTAGCTGGAGGATGATGCTGGGTTAGAACATATGGTTGGAATCCTCTTGCTACTTTTCATCTTAATAAAGCTATTCAAGTTTTCCTCCATATTCTTGTGTACTTGTTTATATATGCATTTGTATGGTTAACACACATTTAGTCCTGTGTTATTTATGAATATAGATCTTTGTTCTTCGCTAATAGTATGTTGCTGTGATTCCACAGGTGCTCTTTGAAGCTGGGCAGACGAAGAAGAAGCGGCAAAGCTCTATCAGGAAGGAGAGGAAATCAAGCGCAAGACTAAGGTTGGTCTCCTTGGTTCTCGTCTTATCTATTTTCATAAAGGAAAGCAAAACATAGACTTTACTTGGTTGTTTCTAAGATAGCTACGAGTCTTAGTGGGAATAAAAACATCCGAGTGGACACTATTCTCGGTAACAGAGTGTACCATAGGACCTTCCCCACTGTCATAGACATGAGGTGAGAATGTCCCATAGGACCTTCCACATTGTCATTGGATTCTAGGTTGAGATGATCTCCCCAATGTGGTTCTAGGTTGAGTAGGGTTCGCTAATGATAATATCTCTAATGTTTCCCGAGTAGTAACATTGGGCTCCTTGCTGGTAGATGATTCCAAGTGGTAGCAGCAACTCCCTAATGAATAGAGGGTGGTAGTTTGAACTCCCCTCCGATTTTAGATTCTTATTCTTTTATATTCGAGAGTGTTCAACATATGAGCATATACAAGCAGAGATAAGAAGAGATAAGCATAGATAAGCAAAGATGAACCGAGATATTCATTGACAACATTTGTTGACGAGATACATGTGATGGGACATATGTTGTAGTTGGTAATTTCTCCCTAGTTGAGAGGGAGTGTTAATTTTAGCAGGCCAGGGACAAATTCCCTCCTTTGGACAATATTTCTAATCAAGAAAGACCCCTAGTAGCCCTTGGAAGAATTTAATTGATTAAAGAAAAATATAATTTTAATATGAAAACCTTCATGTCCATAAAAGAACAGGTTGACCCGAAAGAGAAATTGGACACCCTTAAATGACTATAAATACAAGTCAAGTGACCCTCATTTGGAGATCATCAATCATTCTGCTTTCTTTGCCTGGGCTCGCACAAGTTTGAGGTTTGTTCGTGAAAGTTAGTTCACACAGGTCCGAAATTGTAGGTTTTGAAGCTCTTACATGTGATTAGGGTTTTTGGTTCTCATCCACAGGGTTGCCACAAGGAAATTTTTGTTGCAATTGCACACATGCAAGCCTATACCTACGTTTGGAGGTTTTCAATGGCACACACGTACACTCTCTTTGTGTGGTTGGAAACTAGGGTTTTATTTTTCTATAGTTAATTGCAAAGTTTGACAATTGACCGCAGGCTTCTAAATCAAGGTTTTGATTATTAGTATTGTTGGGATCATCTCTTGGATGTTGTTTAGTTGATTTTGTTGGTTAGTTTTTTGGTTGAAGATATGGATCATTGTACTCTCTCTTTGTTGGACATTTTATGACAATCTAATAAGAAGAATTTGAAAGTGTTTCCCCCCTTGTGGGATTTTGTCCTAGTCTCTGACCAATCCTAGTGCCTCTATGTGTGAATGCTTTTCTTCTATTGTTCCTTTATGTTTCGTTGCATTGATGATGATATTGTTCTTTCTATATAATTTCATATGTTGTTGAATAATGCTATGAAGTTGTGGGGTGAATTCAATGTGTAAATAATGAAATGCAATTATCTAAGGCAAATAATAATATAGCCCTAAGAAAAATTAACAATAGGAGGGACTTCAAAAATCCATAGAAAATCCACATCAAAGATTTGATCATGTTGACCCCTCAACAACCCCTAAAATTTTAGGCAAAACTTAGGGCCCCTCCTTCCATTCATTCGTATGAGTATGTTTTCTTCTTTTCATAGTTACAATAACCTTGGTTCCTCGTTACCTTGCTACATTATTAATTCTTCCTAGATGGTTAAGTAAGCTAGGCATTCATGTTTTACTTGCTTGATTTTGACTTAGTTCATTCCCTTCCTTGAACTTTGTTTTTATTGCCTTGTGTTATTATTCAATAATAATAATAACAATAAATATAGTAAAAGAGCATAATAAATAGATAAAATAAACTATTTTATTATTATCTTTCACTCTATTACATTGTTCCTCAATTGACTTCCTTTATTTCCTTCCTTGCATTTCATTTTTCAATTGAGATTTTGTTTTCTTCTCTTCCTTGATTTCTTTGTTTGAACTCTTATAGCCCTACTTTTTATTTTGGGCATGATCCTCAAATTAGGCCTTTTCTTATCTTGAGTTTTAAATTTCTTCCCCAGTTAACAAACTAGGCCCCTAGTTATTTATTTTTGAATGTGAGTTTTCTTTGAGTTCAAGATTGAGTTTTTACTCCTAAGTTTTTTTATTTTTTATTTTTTATTTTTTATTTTTTTTCGGCTTAAATTTTTTCTTTTATGCACAAATTAAACCTCCTTTCCTTTCTTTTCACTATTTAAGCTTTCCTCTTGATTTTAGATCAAGTCAATCCTCATATCAATCCCCTTTTTCACTTTGATTACTTAATCAATACCCTAAATTGGAAATCAAGCCCTCCTATCACTAGTTCTATTTTTCTTCAAACATTCTCTTGGACTTTGGTTCAAACCTTTTGAATACTTTGAAGATTTTGTTCAAATATTGAATATGATTTCAAACTCTAAACTATTTCTTTGAATATTTAATCAACCTAATTTGGACATCAATGCCCATCGCTAAAAATTGAGGCCTTACCCCTTCCAAATTTTGTGTGGACCAATCCCAATTTGGGGATCTAGCCCAATCCTAAAAACACACCCTCCTTTCAATCTCTTCAAACTCTTCATCCACAAACCTCACCCCAACCCTTTGTTTAAACTATTTTTAACTTTTTGTTTGAATGTTATTTTCATTTCTTTTAAACTTGGCTAAGTCATACCAATAATGTTTTTTTAATACAAATTCAAAAAAGAAAAATTGGCCTTATTTCTAAAATCAAGCCCCCTTTTACTTGTTCACTTTTTCCTTGCCCTAAGTTGGCAATTATCCCTAATTGCAAAATCAATCTCTCCCTGCCAAAATAACGAATTGTAGTTTGAGTTGCAGAAAGGTTTGATGCATGCACCTTGGAGGACTTCAAAGGGAATCGAAGAACCAAGAAAGAGACTTGAATGGTTAAAAAAGGAAAGAAAATGAAACTTACTAGAGCAATCAAACCCCTAGGTGGCTCAAAAGTGCATGAAGTTCAAATAGCCAATAAAGGGACCTAAACAATTAAAAGGAATTTTGAACTAAAAAAAGTAATCGAAACCCCCAAGTGGCATTAAATGATAGATAATATAAATAAATATAATATCGAAGAATGTAATTAAACTATAAAAAAAGGAGTTAAAACATAAAAAGGAATCAAACCCTTAAGTGGTAGGATAAAGATGATTACATGGGGAAACCTAATGACCTAGAAAGGGAAAAAAAAATAGGCAACAAGACATGGGGAAATGATGAATATCCCTCTTATTATCTTGTATAAACATGAGAATGTCAATAGAGAAAAAACTTTTGCTTATGCACCTCTATATACTTTTCTATGAACTGTTAATGAGGAGAAGCCATTATTGGCCACGTTTCAGAGACTCATTGTAACACCCAAGTTTTGATCCCCATATTAGCATTGTATATTTGTGTATACAACGAATGAGTGAGGGCCAAACGATGTAATCTGTACATATTTTACATTGAATATTTATAATAAAACACTTTAATGGTTGCAGATAAATGAGGCTATGGTTCTAAAAGAGAGGAATTAGAGGGGGATTTAGGGATCAAAGTGAGCTAAAGTAAAATATTAATATTTTATTGTGAGCTTCAATACTTATCTCATATGATTCCAAGTTATATTAATCTTGGAATTAATTATCAAGTGAGATATGTGAGGCTTTTTGGGAAGACAAATGGCAAGTTAGGAACAGGCAAAAATAATATTTTCCTTTTGGTTATTAGGGGTATTTTTTTGCCCTTTAATCTATATGGAATGGGGTTGTTGGGAGAGCCTATGATGTCATGACTATAGAAAAATTTTCATTATGTCTCATATGAGTATTATGTGGGGATTTCTTCCCATGTGCACAAGGAAAATATTGGCATTAAGAGAAAATTCCATTACAACTAAGAATTCTAAGAGTCCATGAGTGAGAGATTTCATGGCTAGCCTATTTTATATCCCTAGAAGGAAGTGGGTCCCAAGTATTGTGTGTCAAATAAGGGGATATCATTCCTTGGGTTGTTCAAGTTGAAGGGGAAAGAGATCTAGTGGATTAGAATTACTATAGGAGTTAACATACTATGATTTGTTAGGAAATTGCAATGTGAGAGGACTATCTGAGCCAAATATATGATAAATTCATCCTTGTGGACTTAAAGCCTTAGATTAAGCTGAACTGGTGTTTATTCCCATAAAGATAAGTGTTATTTTTTATTTGCCATTTTGTTGATTTAATGTTTCTAATGTTATGAGTTGTATGATGTATTGTTCACATGCATGAGTTTGCATCTATAATTACAATTGATTAATTATGTCTTCCTAAGCATGCATTGTCATAAATGTCTACATTAGTTTGTTGGTAATAGGACATTGAGGATAAGTCTAGAGAAAGTGTAAAAATGGAAATGTTAACAATTCTAGACTTATCCAAAATTGACCATGAGAATTAGATTTCCAATATGAAGGTTGTTGTACTCATAATCATGAGAATTATTTGGATCCAATACAAACCAAAAAAAAAAGAAGTTCTCCATAGATTTTCTTCTACTAGTGGCAAAATTTTCCCTCTAGGTTTGTTTGCACCAAAAGTGCACAAATTGGGCATAAATGATGAATTCAAAGAACCATATTTCAACTCAAAACTTAGATTGAGGCATGATTATATCTATTGGAAAGTGTTGATCGAAAAAAAATGATCTTTCAATATTTTGAGGGAGATAACCCAGCCAAGAACTTAAAACACTTCCTTTTCTGTTGAAATAGTGGTTTTGACTGGTTCAATCCGGTCCATTTACCCTCTCTCTATCTCTACTAGCTTAAAGTGTGACTTTCACCTACCAATAGAGAAAAGACATTAGATCGAATCTTCTTGTTGGTCAGGAAAGAAAGTGATGCTTAAGTTGACTTTATGGCCCAACTAACCCACTCTAAAGATTGCCCTTGTATGAGGGGAATTCTAGGATGCAAAAAGTAAAACTCCATGCAAAGTATAATCGAAGATGCATCTAATCCTAGACCTATCTCGATTGAAGGAAGGATTAGTCCTTCTCTCAATCAAGAGCAAGTTAAAAGGATGGGAAAAGAAGCATGTAGGAATTGAAATGAGATAAAGGAAATAGACCAGGAAAATAGTTCACAAGATCTAATCCTTGTTAAAGTAGATATAAACAACTAAATGCCTAATAAATAGTTACTAGACACTTGACTGTAAATAACTCCAACTCCTAATAAACATATGCATAAGAAACAAAAGATTCATGCCATAATACTAAAATAGTTCTAATAAAATGACATGTAGAAAAGCAGGACATCTATAACTTTCAACTGTTAGATAGCTAGCCAGCCTAAAAAATAAAAGTTTGTTCATATACAATTTCCAATTTTTAAGTTGCATTTCTGATTAATCCTACAAGATAGCTTGATCATAATTTTAAATGGGCTAATAGTTAACATTTAATAATAGTGCTAAAGCCAACTAAAATACTCATACAACAGGAATGCAATTGAAAGCTGAAGAATTCATTCCAATAATTGATGAAAACAATAGTGCTATGCATACACTTATAGAAATCAATTTTACTACAAAATTGAATTAAGTTACATGAACCTCAAAAGACTATAGTAGTGCAAATCCACTACTGCCAACAACTTGATCCTTGTCTGTAAAGAATGGATTCGACCCCATCATAGTAGTATGAATGAGAATTAAAACTCCTCTACACATAGGTTGAAAGCTCTAATATAACTCAGCCTCCCTTCCTCTTGGATTCGAATCCCCTTTCTCATAATCAGAGATGGGTATTTATACATAGTGGAAATATTAATAGCCCCCCTCTATTTCTCAACAACTGAGTTAATTAAAAGAAAATTAAAGAAAATGATTCCTTTGGTTGGGGTTCTCACCAAAAATTCCCAGTTTAGTTTGCTCTCTGATAAGTTTGTTTAGTTTGTTTCAAATTGATAGGTGGAATTCAACTGCTTCAACAACTTTTGTTTATTAAAAAAACATTTACCACTTGAAGGGGTTTCTTCGGAAATCTTGACTAGACCTATTCACCATCGTTGGTCATGGAAGCTTCTCTATCAAAAGAAAACATAATTAGTTTTATTTGTAACGAGATTTTTCTTTAAAAAAAAAAAAAAAAAAAAAAAAAAAAAAAAAAAAAAAAAAAAAAAAAAAAAAAAAAAAAAAAAAAAAAAAAAAA